>JAXGGA010007789.1:0-60504 GCA_038373865.1 Uloborus plumipes | reverse complement strand
CTTGGTATTAACCACCGTTGGGTTAATTTCAATCAAAAAAACCGGGGGGGGTAAATTCCGTTTTTTTTTTCCCAATTTGGAAATTCAGGGAAAAGTTCCTTTTTTAAAGGGAAAAGTTCGTTTTAAAAACGAAAGGAAATTTACTGTTAAAATCAGTAAAAATCTTCCTGAAAATTCAGGTTTTTTTAACAGTGCACTATCAACGGTATTCGTATTGTGTAGGAAAAAATAATATGACATAAAGGCATAGCAGAAACTTTCATGATGGTCACATTATGCTCTTATGTTCTATATAGATCTAAAAGTTTCACCTCTCGTGAGTACTTCATATTATTTAAACATTATGAAGTCCATTGCTGTCCTAGCACATTTTGTGCTTATAAGTGTGTACAGCTAGCTGTTTAACTGTTTCTCAAAGAATTTTCTTGTTTTATTTTATTTTTACTATTACATATTTAGTTAGTGTAACTATGTAGGTACAGCAAGGGACAAGGGAAACAGGATTTCAAAGTTTCGATTTTATTGATCCATCCCTTTCTTATGAATAAATTGAGGCATAAAATCTTGTGTTTTGTGTCCCAGACTTCACTTTCTGAGAGAAACTGGGAGCGAAAAATTTGATTTATAATTGTTTGTGACTGAATGCATAAGGGTGGAACCTGAAAATTTACATGGACGGGGCAATTGATTTTTATTACTTACCTCTTACTAGGTATACTGTTTGTAAATATTCACCACAAAGGTTTCTGATAGGGATGCACCGGTAAGCAAATTGGCCGATTACCGATTACCGATTAATCGGTTGTTGATAATCGGCCGATTAATCGGCTGAGCCGAGAAATGATAAGGATGATTGTTTTTAATACTGCCAATTTTACCATCACTGTTTTAACTCTCTTATACAATTCCGAGTTAAGAAATAGTAAGTAATTTATTTCCGAGAGAAGATTTTTTTTTCCATTTTTCTAATTTTCACAAAATAATTTTAATATTTTATCAAATTTTTTAGAACCAATTTCCATGTTATTGTCAATAGTATTACATTAACACATTATTAATTATGTTAATTGTACATAAAAATTCAAAAAAGGGGAGGGGAGTCTGTGGTGAGCACTCCAATTTAAGAGTACTTTTAATTTACATTTTTTAATGATTAGTAGCAATTCAATTCAACTTTTATTCTTTGTAAAAATTAGAGGTTATCTAAAAGCACTGTACTAAGGAGAAAACTGTCGCCACATGAAAAATGTGTTGCAACATTGTCTATGTATATTTATTCAAAGTTGGAGAATTAATTTATTAAAAACTTTATACCAACTATGAGGATTATTACTGTTAATAACATTATTAATCATAGTTTCTTAGTGAAGGTGTACTTTGAAGAATAATATTTAAAAAAATTATTTGGTCGATTAATCAGTGCTGCCGATTAATCGGTGCATCCCTAGTTTCTGACTTGAATTCCGAAATATTTCTGAAGGAGAGCCCAAATCTCCTTACCCCAATATTTTAAGAACGCGTCTATAAAATAAGTTTATTTGAGCTTCAGTGTCGAAAAATTATCGGTGGAAAGGTGGTCCTAAAGGGAGGGGTAATCGCTCCCGTCGCCCCTGCCTTGAATCCGTCCCTGTGAATGAAATCCATCCACGCCTACCCTAAAGCAGTGATTCGCACCGGGGGCGATACAAAGGGCGCATCCAGAAATGTTCCAAGGGAGGGGCGTTTCATTTTTTTTTCCTTACTTTGCCCATTTTTTTCGCCATGCATCCTCGTTAACACATGTTGATTACAAATGTTTTGGTCCTCTATTTCGAAAAATTTCCAGATGAGAGTCCCTAATCCCAACATTTCCCTTAATATCATCGAAGATCAACTAAAGTCGCCTTTTTAGCCTACTTTCCCGTTAAAAATAAAAGAAAGACGAAAAAAGTATTAAAAGTAGCTTACTGCATCTAAAAAATATCGCCAAGTCCAAAAAATATCGCCAAGTTGAAAAAAATATCGCCAAGTCCAAAAAACATCGCCAAGTTAAAAAAATAAAAAGGTAAAATGAATATCGAAAAATTAAAAATTTGAAAGTAGGGTATTGAGATGGGGAATTTGTGCGTCGGTCGGTCGGTCGGTCGGTCTGTCGGTCGGTCGGTCTGTCTGTCCCCCCCTAATAACTTTTGAATGAACATTCCGATTTGGACAAACTTTTTTTTGTTGGAAAGATCTCGGCGAGTACAGCTCATTCCCATAGTTGATTTTTTGATTTTAACAATTTTTGGTTCAACTTTAAGCCGTTCAAAAAACCGGTCCCGCGATACTAACTTTTTAATGAACAGTCCGATTTGAACAAACTTTTTTTTGTTGGAAAGAACTTTTCAAGGGTACTTCATTCCCGTATTTACATTTCCGATTTGAACAATTTTTCGTTCAACATTGAACCGCTCAATCAAGCTGTCACCCCTAATAACTTTTGAATGAACAGTCCAATTTAAACAAACTTTTTTTTGTTTGAAGCATCTCGGCAAGGATACTTTATTACCGTATTTAAATTTTCAATTTGAACACTTTTGGTTCAACATTGAACCGTTTAAGCAACCTTTCTCCACCTAATAACTTTTGAGTGAACCGTCCGAATGGAATAATTTTTTTTTGTTCGAAAGATCTCAGCGAGTGCAGCTCATTCCCATATTTGATTTTTCGATTTGGACAATTTTTGGTTCAACTTTAAACCGTTCAAACAACCGGTCCCGCGATGCTAACTTTTGAGTGAACAATCCGATTTGAACAAACTTTTTTTTGTTCGAAAGATCTTTTCAATTATACTTCATTCCTGTATCTACATTTTCGATTTGAACAATTTTTCGTTCAACATTGATCCGCTCAAGCAACCTTTCCCCACCTAATAACTTTTGAGTGAACCGTCCGAATGGAATAAACTTTTTTTTGTTTGAAAGATCTCGGAGAGGCTTTCCCATACATTCCCATATTTCGCTTTTTGATTTGAACCATTTTTCGTTCAATATTGAACAGTTCAGAAAAAAAAATTAACATTAGCGTCTACGGGGAATTTAAGTTGAATGTTGATCCTGAACTTAAAGTCGGATTTCCTTCAAACTAACTTTGTAAGAAAATGGTTTTGATAAATAATGTTTGTAACGTACTTTTCTGAGTAATCTTCTGTGAGGACTCTGATTCCGACTCTGACTCCGCAAACATGGCGAAAATGCAGGCTCAGAAAAAAACTTACTGACTGTGCAGACGATTTTTTGTTTATTTATTCATTTGTTTTATTTTATTTATTATTATTATTATTATTTTTTTTTTTTGGCAGACGATGTTTTTTTTTTTTTGTAACAAAAATTTTTCATTCACGAGAACATTTTATTCTTTATTTATATTTAACAACTGGCAACAGATTAAAAGTGAAATTCGAGACATTTTATTGACGGACGAGTTTTTTTTTTTTTTCTTTCTTTGATAAAATGTGTTTTGATGCTCTTTGTACTTTTATTTATTTATTTATTTATTTATTTTATTATTATTATTTTTTTTTTTTTTGAAAACGATGGAGGATTTTTTCTACGGAGGAACTGTAACAGTTACTCTTTAAAAGGTGCGACAAAACCTTATTTATTCGTTAATTACTTTTTACGTGTCTATTTCATCTGATGAAAGGGGTATATTTTGCTTTTCGAAATCAGCTCTAAGTGCTAAAAAGGTATGTTTGACATAATTTTAAGTCTCAGATAATCAAGAGAATAATGATCAGATGCGAGAATGCCGATGTCGATGTACGGAAAAGTAGGCTCGTTTAGTTCTTGACAGAACTTCTTGTTTGAACTTCAAAATCAAAAAACTGCTGGAGAAGTGTCCCTCAAGGAAGGGGCGATCGCCCCATCGCCGCTCCCTTGTATCCGCCCTTGGGGCGATATCACTTCCTCAGGGGGCGGTGAACATGTTTTGGGTAATAAGGGGCCGGTGGGTACATTTCGAAAAATCTTTGTGAAGACTTATTTTGGTCAGGGACAGTAGGAAACCCTCTTCTTTTGCATCACCAAAGATAGCATTACAGTTTATTTTCTGGAGATATCTTCCCTAGCAGCATAATCTCATAGGCCGATGATCGGCCATTCATTGAAACCCGATGAAATTCTCATCGGCCGATGATTGGATTCGATGAGTTCCCATCGGGAATTGCTCCAATATGTTTCATCGGCCAAACAGAATCCGAGCAGCAAAATCCGATGAGTTTTGCTCGAAATACGATGAGATTTGGAGCAATTTACGAGCAGTGCAGTCCCGTGCCGATGAATTTAGGATCAATTTTGGATGCTCGGCTTATTTTCATCGGGAAAGTTGATCGGAAGGATATCGCTTTCCGATGAAAAGTACCGTAAAATGGGGTGAATCGGAACACTTTTCAGGTTTGATTGTACAAAAAGCAGTTAAAAGATTTTTTTTAATTTGGTTTTTTGGGTAAAAACTTCGGTCTTGCTTTACTGTTGATATTCCAAGCAAAGATAAAACATTTTGAACAATTATTATTGAAATTTTTTTTGGAAATTATGGGTATTCCGAATCACCCCGCTGATAGGGGTCAATTCGGGACACATGTTAAAATTTTTATTTTTTTCACTTAAACCTGTAATAGGCCTCACAAACATGAGTAATATTGATTGGGGAGAATAAGAACAGATAATTACTGTCAAATAAATGCATAATTTCAATACCAGTAAACGGTTATAATTTGTCAAAATTCAAAATACAGCGCGTCTCGAAATGATAGGTCCACCCTTATTTTTCACAATTTCGGCTCTTAATTGAGAATAAGAATCACTTTTTTTGATAGTGATTATGTATCTGTAATTGTTATAACTATGTTTGATGAAATTTCTTAAAAATAAATCATTTCTTCTTATCTGATGCAAATTTTCATTTTCAGACCGTTTCAAAAAGATAGGTCCACCTTCAGAAATTTGCACCTATCACGTTTATTTCCCAAATATTTGCATAAATATCGTTGCTTAGTCTTACTGCGGGATAGTGCTGGCTGCTGTGAAGGTATTTAAACAGGTTTGAATGTCACGTTGTAATCAAGCAAAATGGGGCGTCGTTGCAGTCTTTCGCTGGTTGAGCAGGGAAAAATTGATGCTTTTAAAAAGTGTGGAAAATCGAATAGAGAAATAGCTAAGCTTCTAAACAGATCGCATAATGTTGTGAACAATTTTTTGCGACTTAGAAATACTTATGGCAGTAAAAAGTCACCAGGCCGCCCATCAAAAGTTACACCCCGACAAAGAAGGAGCATAGTAAAGGACTTAAAATCTGGAAATGTGAGCTTATCCACTTTAGCCAGGCTACAAAACCCTTCAGTATCAAAATCTACGGTCCATAGAGTGGCAAAAAAACTCGGAAATTTAGTTTACGTGAGGAGGAAAGCAACTCCGAACTTGACTAAAAAGCACATAGAACAGAGACTGAAATTCGCACGGGAAGTGATGTCCTGGAAACAAAATTGGCATCGTGTAATATTCAGTGACGAAAAGAAATTCAACCTGGATGGTCCAGATGGCTGGCAGTGTTACTGGCACGATCTGCGTAACGATAGACATATATTCTCGAAGAGACAAGCTGGAGGTGGTTGCGTTATGGTATGGGCCGGATTCGGAAGTGCAGGAAAAACTGATATAGCATTTGTAGAAAATCGTTTAAATGCTGCTGGCTATCAGCCAGCTGCTTGAACAATATTTCCTTCCACAATCAGAGCGCATTGGGGGTCCATTCTTCATGTTCCAAGAGGACAATGCTCCTGTGCACTCTGCAAAGTCCACTTTTGAATGGTTTCTGGATAATGGTGTACACATTATCGATTGGCCACCTTGTAGTCCCGACCTGAATCCGGTGGAAATTTTGTGGGGTATACTCGCAAGAGCTGTGTATGCAGGCGGAAGGCAGTACAACAGTATTGCAGATTTAAAAAAGGCTATTTCCTCCGAATGGTCAAAAATCGGTACAAATTGTTTGAAAAAACTTGTAGAAACCATGCCAAATAGGATTTATGAGCTTATTCAGAAACAAGGTAGAAAAATTTCTTATTAATTCAACATTTATTCGATGCTTGGTTCAGTGGACCTATCTTTTTGAAACAGTTGTTTCATGTAATTTTCGTTTTTCTTATCATTCCTATTATTTGTATATTATTCATATATTATTTCACATTGAATGAAGTAATGTAGTTTGTAATATAGTAATTTGTACACAATACAACCCTTTTTTACCAGCATAACTTTCGTTTTTACTGGTGGACCTATCATTTCGAAACGCACTGTAATTTTGAACTTATGAAAAATGAAAAGTAATTTTAAGAAATGCTTTTGAATTAAAATACAGAGATTTAACATGAATTGAAGTCACTCATGTCGTCCACAAATCTGTACTTGTCCTTAAAACTAACAATTTTGACTTGGCTTAAGTTTTTCATAACATCTCCTGGGATAAACTCTGCCTTTTCTTCAGTTTCTTGAAAAAGTCTGTGTGTGAAAGTTTGTCTGTGTGCTGGATTTTTACTACATAAAGTCTATGTGACTTTCCCCTTCGTATTTTAAGTAAAAAAAGTCCTGGAGAAAAAATCTTTTGAAATCTGCAACTTTTTGTCATTCTAAGATCTAGTTGCTCACGAGAAGGGATAAACAGTAATAAATCCTTGTCCTTGTTTCTTGATTTGAAGAATTGGGGTTAGAATCTTGATTTTTCAAACAGTTTCCTTCAAATAAGTTTGAATTGGAACAACAGAACTAAGTGTTCCGATTCGCCCCGTAAATTTTTTCCCTATGGCATTTTTCAGATTTCTTCATTTTTATGACGCAATTTATAAAAAATGTAAATTCTAATATGGTATTCTGTTGTTCAGATACATGTATAATTGAAACATACCACTCTTAGTTTTTAAACATAAGAAGGTTTGTTCATGCATATGAAGTTTTGCAGTCTATGAAAATGTGATGTTTTCTAGCATTCCACTTGTAGCCCTCCTTAGAAGCCAGTAGCGTTGCCAGATTGACAAAAGTAATTTTTTCCTACTTCCTATGATCTTACCTTTCTAAAAAAAATTCATGGCGAAAAATACCCAGTAGTATATTTATGAAGAATTTCTTTGTACGGTCGGGAAGTTTTGTTCCGATTGACCCCGCTGTTCCTATACACCCCATTTTACGGTAGCTCATCAAAAACCGTGCTCGGATACTGATCGGAACGATGTCATCGTGCGTTACGGGATCAGTTTACGAGGAGTTCGATGATCGGCCGAGCAAAATCCGATGAGTTGATGTTACTTGGGCTCCGAACGTTTTTAAAGACATCTTTCGTTAATAACACTGAAATGTCAAAAAAGTTTTTCGATGTGATTCTCCACTTTCATAGCGTAATAATAATAAAAAAAATAGCCTAAAATTGTGCCTTATTGATGTCTATTTGAAAATTTTGAAAAGAAGAGTTCTAACCCCCCCCCCTTCTCAACTAACATCTATTGCTAAAAAAAAAAAACAGCTTAAAATCGCGTTGTCAAAATTTCAATTAAAAAAAAAAAATTTAACCGGGGAAAAGATCCAGAATCACCCACCATTTCCTTTTCATAACTACACATAGCTTAAAATTTCGTTGTTAGACAATTCCGTAGAAGAGCTATCGAAATCTTCGTTCTCCTAATGATTTTTTAAAATGATCCCCGAAGGAAAGGGACTCATTTAATGGACCCCATTTTAGGCACCTGATTATTTCTCTAGTACAGCTTTTAAGAGGAAAAAAAATTTGCCCGCTTTTTGAAAAACATATCGAAAAAAATTTTCGATATGTTTTTACTCTATAGTCATTTTTCAATTGACTTTTTTGGGCAAAATTAGTTATGGTCAAAAAAAAAAAAAAAAAGAAAACTGCATTAACACTCCCCCTGTTCTAGTTTTACCCACGTCAACAAAGGGGGCATTGAAAACATTTTCATTGGGTTTAATGGTTTTATTGGGTTTAATGGTGCAAGAGCCTTTTGAAATGTTGCACTCTATCAACAATAGCAGAAACCGTCATTCAAAACAAACCAGGATTTTTTTTTAGCAATGAAAAATTGCTATTTGTTTTCTTTTCGGACCTCAAATGTCTTATAATCCCTCTTTTATATTGGCAGCTTGTCAACGCCTAGCATCCGATACAGCAGTTTCCTCTTGCTCCGTGGCCATGTCTTACATTTTTTTAAAAATTCAGTTTAGTATAACCAAAAAAAAGCTAGACTATTATTGCTCCTGCAACTTAAGATCATTACTTATATTTTCTTAAAAATATTTTGAATCCTTTGTTTTCTGTTATAATAACTAAAGACAAAAGTTGATATATTTTACATCAAGTATTTTTCTCGTTAAAAAAAAAACCCTGAGAGATGCTTTTTTTTTTTTTTTTGAAAGCTACAAATTGAAAATTTGCCCTAGTTTCAGTACCTCAATTCCCCCACTTTTTGGACTCCAGTTTAAGCACCCCTACTGATTTTCAAAACCTGGCGCCACTGCATGTAAGACATGGTATCGAAAGTACAAACTACTCACCTATCGCAATTCCTCATTATAAAACACATAATTTAATTCAAGTTGTCAAACTTTAAACTCTTTCTTCTTCTTCTTCTTCATTTTTTGAAGTATTGACGCATTATTTTTCTTTTATTTATTTATTTTTTAACTATTTATTTATTTTTTAACTATTTATTTTTCGCAAAGCAGTCTTCGTGGGCACACTATTTAATACATAATTGGTTTTGAAAAAGAACTTTTCCTATGCAACAGTCATTGAAAGAGATTTTAAGTTTAATATTGTCTTCAAAAATATGTCGATATTGCGAAGACAATAATCCGCATCTTTGTTCTAGTAATAAATTTTGGTCGGAGTGAAAAATTTCACCTTATTTTTTTCCCTAATGTGAATCAAGACAAAGGTTCTCTGGCGATTCTCCCACTTCTTTCCGTTTGGAAGTAATGGTTATCTCGGAAAATTTCTCGAAAAATTCCTGAACTTACTCCTCTCGTTCAATTCTACGAAGAGTTGGTGCCAAAGTTTTTTGCTAAGTCGCCAAAAACGGACCCAAATTGGTCGGCGTCAGGGTGAAGAGATTTCTCACCCTGTAAAACAACTTTTGCTGCTTGAAGACTAATGAAGCAGTGAAGATGTCATCTAAATCATAATTAAATTTTCATATGACTAGCGTTATACATTCAAAACTATAAACTTTTTTTTCCGCGCGTTCTGCGCGATTTAAATATAGTGTAACCCCGAGTTTACGTTTTCAGTGGGACCAGTGATAAAAAACGTAACAAGCGGAAAAACGGAAAATCGAGGGTGGAGTTAAAATCCAAACATCACTTTTTATAAATATTGTTTTAAAATTGAGACTTATTCAATAAACTAATGGGGAGAATGTGTGCTTTTTACTAGCTTCTTATTTTTTGATCCAATTTCATTTAGAACACTTTCTGTACAGACAAATTCCGCGAAGTTGCTTTTTGATAGGCATTCGAAATAATAATGGTAATAAATAAATGAGTAAATAAAAAATAAAGAGATTTCATGCTTTGAATCGCTTGATCAGCTCCATTGTTTTTCTGTGTTTTCATCGTTTCATTACTGTCATCGGAGGCGGCTATTACATCTGCTCGAAGGCGGCTCGTACGGGGGGTAAGGGGGAAAAAATACATTCAAGACAAAAAAATATGAATAATCTTTAGCAGAAATAAAAGTTTTTAACATTAAAATTATTTGTTAAAGTTTTAGCATCGAATTCTTTCGCTCCCAGCATGGAAATTTTTAGTTAGTATGATAAAGTAAGGAAATTTTGGGCCCCCCTGAATCTAAGAGGAGGGGCCTGTGCCCCGTATGCCCTTGCGGTAATCAGGCTCTGGTTGTAGATGAAAAACAATTTTGATCTACTTGCAGAAAAACGCATTAGGCGGACTTCTGAAAAAGAAAAACGTAAAATCGGGAATCTTTTAGCATTATCAGTATATGCATTTTCAGGGACCTGCAGAAAAAGACATTCGAAGTGGGATAATTTAAAAATATTTGTATATTACCCCCCGAAGTGGGGAAAGTAAAATCGAGGTTCCCCTGTATTTTGAAATAACATGTAAGTCCTGCTATCTTCACTGTGGTTATATTAGCAGAAATTAGTCTGAAAAGTGAATCCGACTGGAAAAGCATATTGCGTAAACAAGTTTTATAATAGAACTGCAAATTTATGTCTACATCTGCTTTTTAATAAAAACAAAACTGGGTTGCTTATAAAAATCCGGAAGTTATGGGAACTGCTGCCGTCTTGCGGATTTTAGGTGCGTTGTTTAAGTTTCCGTAAAAAAACTATTTATTTGAGAGTAAAATCATCATTTGATAAATTAAAGAGCACAAATTAACTTTAAAAGGAATTTTTATTTTTTTATTGTAGCTGTAAGAATTGCGGATACATTCGATTTCAAAATTCGGGATTTTTCTTTGTTCTTCTACCTGTCTTTTTTTTTTTCTTTTTTTTGAAAAATAGACTCCCTGTTTCATTTCGGACCCTGCGAAGAGCATGCAAATCACTTTTCTTTTTAGTTCGGCCCATGGGTGCCCATCCCCCCAAGCTCAATGGCGCAAATCCCCCCCCCCCCCCATCTTTTACAACCCTTTTGTGTATTTTATTTTTACCTCTCTTTTTTATTTTATTTATTTTTTTAATATTTTTTTTTATATTATTTATTTATTTAAAAAAATTTTTTTTATATATTATAATTTTTTAAAGAACTAATTATGCGCAGAATAGAACCGCTTTTTTTTCTCTTCCAGACATTTCAAGCGCACACACACACACACACACAAAATAAATAAATACATAAATAATAATAAAGAAATAAAAGGAATAATTTAAATTAAAAAAAAGTAATGAATAATTTTTATTTAAAAAAAATCAGTAAATAATTTAAATTAAAAAAATAAATAAATACATAATTTAAATAAATAAATACATAATTAGTTTAAAAAAATCCCCCCTAAAAATTTTGATGGCGCAAATTGCGCCATAATCCAACCCTGTGTTACCCCAGGCTCGGCCTCTTATTGAAAATTCATGAACTTAAAAATCCCTCTTCACCTCCTACTGTTTTAAAAATAAAAGAGCTTTTTAAAAGTAATTTTATGTTCCTTAATAATTCATGAATGAATGATTTTACTCCCAATTTACTAGTTTTTGAGACATGAAACGATTACCTACACTGCAAAAAAGGAACTATTGTTTGGACAGTATAATACTGGCAGCCGAGGTTCCAATTTAAAACTAAAATGCACAGTAATAAACTGTAAAACTAGCAATTTTACAGTTTCTCACTGTAAAGTTAGCAATTTTACAGTTTATTGCCATAAAATTTAGCTGTATTATACAGTAAAAGCTACAGTATAATACTGGTAGCAGAGGTTCCAGTTTAAAACTGTAAAATGCATGGTGATCAAGGGCGGATCCAGATACTTTTTAAGGGAGGGGCGATTAAATTTTCTTACTCACTTTTTACTATGCATACTGGTTTACAAATATCGATCACAAAGGATATGGACTTCAAATCCGAAACATTTTCGGTGACTTTAGTCCCCAACTTCATTAAAACTCGTATAAAGTTGCATTTTTAGAACTTCAATATCGAAAAACTACCGACGAAGAGTTCCTCAAGGGAGGGGCGATCGCCCCTCCCTTGTATCCGCCTCTGATGGTGATAAACTAAAATTAGCAATTTTACAGTTTATTACTATAAAATTAGCTGTAACATTCTGTAACAAAATTCATTTTTTACAGTGTAAAATTAAAGATGTCGAAATGAGTCAGGGGCGGATACAAGGGAGGGGCGATGGGGCAATCACCCCTCCCTTGAGGGACTCTTCTCCAGCAGCTTGAAGTTCAAAAAAGGCAATTTTAGATGATCTTCGATGATACTATAAGAATTGGTTGGGATTCGAGGCTCTGATCTGGAATTTTTTCGAAATTGAAGACAGAAAGATTTGTCATAGACATGTGTTAACCATAATACGTGGGGGGAAAAAAGGGGGCAAGTAGAAAAAAAAAACAATCGCCCCTCCCTTGGAACATTTCTGGATCCACTCTTGAAATGAGTTTCGTCTACTTTGGGCCATATTTTGTTAAAAAAACCCGTCAGAAACATATTCCTCTCATTGTAATTAAACATAAAAAGTTTGCTTTGTTTGAAACACAGATGGAGTAGCAATTTACAATGGGATCTTAGATTGTGATGTTATTATTGTTGTGTTAGTGATTGTCATTCGGCATACCCACCCAAACCCCTTTCACGATCTGAATAAAGATTTAGAAAAGATACCGAGCGGATCCTGAGAGAATGAGGTCCCCAAATGGGAAGGAGTTTGATTTTGAATTCAAAAGACAGCATCACCACTCTTACAATTTAGGCATCATTCTGAAGGGGAAGGAAAGTCTCTAGAACTTCTACCCCTTTGGTAATTGAAGGGTCAGGGGGAAAAACCACGGTAGTCACATTTGATTCCTTTTGAGAAAAACGAAATTTAAACTTTACGAACTCATAAACTTCCCCAGTAAACTTGTTCTAAAATGACAATAATACATGGACTACAGTGTTTTTTCACGAATATTGCATATACTCGAAATTACACTTATTTTTCTAACAGGTGGTAGCATCAGTTTAAATTCAACAAAAAGTGGACTACCGTGGTTTTTCCCCCTGACCCTTCAATTTCTAGAGAGCAACCGTAGGATTTTTTGAACCCAAGGATTGAATTAGCTCGTAATCCACGTGCACTCGCTTTTTAATTCTGTACCTCAGAACCAGACTAACGTAAGTCCATTTTCGTCATTTTTCAGTAGAGGGGAAAAACGATGTATTCGACAATCGTTTTTCCCCTCTACCGAAAAATGACGAAAATGGACTTACGTTAGTCTGGTTCTGAGGTACAGAATTAACAATCGGAAATGCTCCGATTCCAATGACTTAATCACTAGACTAGCGTTTCTCTACATTTCTTGACCAGCGGCCAGTAAAAATTGGTAAAAAGAGTTGCGCGGACTGGTGACGATTATTATTTTATTTATTTATTTACTTTAAAAAAAAAAAAAAAAACTTCACCCAAACGATGAAATACAGTTGTATAAATTAATTTCAAGATATTCATTTGATTTACTTGTATATTACAATATTATTTAAATGTCAAGATAAGTAATTATTGTAACTCATCAACGAATTTATCCGTTAGAGAGGATGGATTAAGATTGCTTTCATGTCAAATAAAAAGAAAACGGAGGGCGGAAATGTGATTTAAAACCAGGAGTTCTGGGATTGGGGTCGACCCCCAATACCGTAATTATTATATGCATAAGAAAGTGAACTATTGAGAAAAATCATAAAAAATAATAAGTAATTCTCTTAACTAATAAAACAAAAAAAAATCCGTGTAATTTTTTTTTTCTTTATTTATTTTATTTTCAGTTAATTAATTTTATTTATTTATTATTCTTTTGAGTAAGGAGAAATGAAAAAGCGAATAAAATAACGCGAACAAATAACAATCTCCAAGGGTTGGCCAAAATCTTTCGCTGACCGGTGACTGTCATCTGATGGACTAGTGATATAGAATCACTGCACTAGGACATTTTCAAATGAAGTTGCTTGAAAAAGCTGTATTGCGTCTTCTATACTATTTCGCACGGAAGGGGGAAAACTTTAAAATCAGAACAAATAAAAATTTCATTGAGTTTTATAGAAGAACCCAGTCAATATATCCTTCCATTGAGAATTGAATTTTACTCTAAATTTTACTCGAATCTGTTTAATAGGTGTATAATTGTATTGCGTTCGAAAAAATAAACGCGTCTTCAGATTTATGGTTATAGACTTGGAGTTTTGGCATCCTCTTATTTGGAATCGGCCAACTTTATTTTCTCCCCCCCCCCCCTCTCTCTCTCTTATAATTCTCTTTCCCTAATCAAAGGCGGTAACGTGCATCATAAGGAAATTGTTTAGCATTCCGCCATTTTTTATTCATCGTGTTGTGAGCAATAAACTCAGATTAGTGAGGTATGTTTTACTTACGACTCCTAATTCAAAAACATTGAGCGTGCGGTAACCTTTCATTCTTCAAAGACACATATTTATGGGCGACAGCTGAATAAAGAAACATGCCACGCTGCCGGTCAAGGCCAACTGTATGAACTTTGACCACATGGGTCGCTGGAAACTCAAATATTCCGAAATAGAACTCGTTGGCATTCCTGACAAATTCACCTTCGATAAGATAATGATCGCCAATTTCTATGCTACATATCCTCAAGTTTGGACCAGTGGTCGGAAGTAGCGCGCTACAAGTAGCGAAACTACTGTAGTGGCGACATATTTTAGTAGTTTGTAGTGTAGCGCACTACTTTAAAAAAAGCAGAGTAGTGAGTAGCGCGATACAAAAAAACAGTAGTTTGTATAGCGATTTCTGGAAACTACTTTTAAATTAAAAAAATAAATAATTAAATGAAAAAAATTTAGAACGAGAGAACGAAGAAGAAAAACAAGGTTTAATCGACTCAGACTGGTGCAAATCTTGCACGAGTACAGCAGTGGACGCAATGGCAAAAAAGAACCATAAAAATATGGCCTGATCTTTGACACATCATTTTGATGGAATATTCTATCTTTTTGATGCCAATGGTTTATTTAGCATCATAATTTTTATATTCCTTCAAATAATTTTCATGCTCCTAAATATTCCCTGGCAATAAACTGAAAAAAATTGAAGGTTGAATTCTTTCAACCTTTCAACTTTTGAATCCTTTCGTGTTGCGAATATTCGTAAAAATTGTAAAAAAAATCGAAGAACAAATTTTAGCAAAAAAAAAAAAAAAGGAGCAAGAAGGAAAATTAAGAAATAAAATTAAAGACAATTCCTAGTTGTATTCCATATTCAAATGAGTTAATTTATTGATGTAAACCACTTTTTTCGGTCAATCCTCAAACGGTCTATGCTTTTTTTTTTTTTTTTTAAAGTAGCGAGGTAGCGACTACAATTCAAAAGTAGTTTGTAGTCGCTACATTTAAAAAAAAGTAGTTGTAGTTGTAGTTAACTACATTGATAACAAAGTAGTTGAAGTTCGCTGCAAAAGAAATGTAGTTTTTCCAACCACTGGTTTGGATTTACATTTATTTTACATCGAAGGGGAAATTAAAGGAGACTAGCTGACTCGTGCGAAGCTTTCGCGCTCGTCAGCAGTAAATTCAAAAATAGGACTTTTTTTAGCGGCACAAAGTGAATTATTATTTCTCACCGATTTTAAAGAAAAAAATTAAATCATGCTTTACTTTTAATTGAAGGAAGTATGAAGGGGAAAAGTTGAACCTGTAAGAAACACTATTCATACTAAAATAAGCATTTCTTTTCGGTTTTAATGCAACAGTGAAATTGTAGCTTGAAATCCTACAATTGGGTTTAGATTATTATCCTTGGAAATTTGGATCAAAATGGATCTGTGAAAAAAAATCACCAAAAGCGACAAAACCTGTAGCAGGAGCGAGCCTGTGATCTTCACGTTTCTAGCGCAGCGCTCTATCCAACCATTCCACTGTGCACCTTACTTTTCGGGAGCTATTTATTGAAGCACTGTGAAATGAAAACAGAAAAAAAAGTTTTTCTTTTGCACAAAGAACAATTTTTAGAGAGTGAATCTATATTTCATCAGAACCCGGCATAATAAGCTTTAATCCATTAATGCCTAGCGTCGCTTTTTAGGGACGGTCCAAAAAAAAGGGTCTGAATTTTCCCAAAATGAACATTTCAACCAAATAATAGTGTTCAATTCGTACCTTGGTATTGTTTCAATTCGTTATTAACAGATTGCAGCACATAACCATTGTATAGTGTGTTCTG
Organism: Uloborus plumipes; assembly: GCA_038373865.1. NCBI lineage: Eukaryota > Metazoa > Arthropoda > Arachnida > Araneae > Uloboridae > Uloborus > Uloborus plumipes. The sequence continues at coordinate 44,565 of JAXGGA010007789.1, read as the reverse complement.
TAGCAGTTTTAATATGATCTTTATCAAAAATGACATCGTTCACAATCTCAAGAAAAAAAGTTTTAAAAGTTATTCCAAGCTTCCCGGTTTATGTTAATGGATCCTTTTATTTATTCTTATAAAATGTCTTTTTAAATATTATACCGTAGGCAGAAAAAAATTAGTAAACAAAGTATGCACCCTCTGGGGTCTATCGTAACTTTTTAGGGACGATTTTTCTTTCCTTAATAAAAAAAATATTTTTTACATAATATGTTTTTATTATTTTTCCTGTCCATTAAACACTGTAACCAGTATACAAAATATTTTTGGGAAAAAATATCAAGCATTAATGGGTTAAAATGAGGGGCGGATCATGGAATTCGATGAAGAAAAGAGGAAGTTCTTGCGTGGTAAAGAAAAACAGGCGAGAGAAATAACATTTCAGATTTTTTGATTTTTCAGAAATACTGATGCTTTACATAAGATTAGAGGGATGCCATCCCCCTGCTCGCTAACTACCTCGACCTATTCCTATTGGATGGTTCAATTTGGTTTTCATTCTTGTGGTTATCTCTAGAAGATTCTTCATAAGAACCAAATTAAGGTGAATCATAGGTTTTGATGAAAGAACCAAATTAATGAGGCAAATTAGCTTTTGGCTGTTATCTAATTGCTAGGGGGCAATTAAATATTTTGCTAAAGATAGCTTATTTTGCTTGGATATTTTGCTTTTCAACTCTTCCTTGTGACAAGGAAGAGTTGAAAAGCCTTATTCGAGACTTTGCTTTGGCTTATGGGCTGCATGTGCGATTCAAAGATGGAAAGCCAGGCGATGACTGGCACCTTAGTTTCATGAAGAGGTATTCAAACATTTCTCTAAAAAAACCACAACTCCTACAAAAATCAAGAAAGAAAGCCAGATATCCCTTCGTGGTGTATCATTTTTATGATGAAGTCAAGGAATTCAGTGAAAAGCCAGGATAAGCTAGAGGGGAAAGCATGTTCATATTTACACCATGTACTATGGGGTAATTATGAACAAATGGGGTAATTAACATTCGAGCGCTCGCACTGGGTCTTTTCGACCCAGGCGCAAGGAAAAACACTCGCAGCTCTACTTCTATTTGAAAGAAAGGATCAGGTCCACTGTAGCTGCATTCAAAGTCGACCCCTTGACCTTGGATATACTTTTGAGATGCTTGATTAATATTAGTCAAAATCATGATTTACTACTGAATTATTCATTAAATATTGTTTAAATGCTCTTAAAATGTAATATGGGTCATTCTGACCCAGCGCGCGCTCTCGTGCATCGGTATGTCGCGCGCTTTCCGGAAGGTTAAGAACAAGGATTTAAAAAAAACTTCCATCAGCTAAGAAATTAAAAAAAAACGGTCGAGCAGCGTAGCAGAGGAGTTAATAGTTGTTTCTGATGGGTGTCCAGATTTTTAAATAGGACATGGGACTCCAGAGAGCAATTAGCGTGCGAAAGTGTAAAAATTCGTTCATAATTACCCCTACTGACCCTACACAAGTGTTATGATGCCATATGTTATAATTCACCAAATCGAATATGTAATATAGTTTAACCTTTAGTATATCAACTATCCCAGGTAGCACAAAAAACGTTTAAACGTTTTATAAACGTTTTTAATCCGTTGTCATAACGTTAATAACCATTTTACAACCTTTAAAAAACGAAGTGTGCTACTTGGGTATAGTAGAAAGGATATAACTTTTATGTTTCTGAAGAGCGAGACTTTTATCTTTTATTCAGAGTCAGTCACAAAAAAACAAACATACGGGTAAGACTAACAAAAAGCCGCGCACGAAATGTCAGTTTTCTTCTCAAACCCTCATGAAAAAAGCTCAAAACAAATACTTCGAAAAAACTTCATCTATAACAGAAGTTTTGCTGTTTGGAGCTAAGTTTACTCATCGAATGCGTGAAATACAGTAAGTCAATAATACATTTATCAGTCGCATCAGTTAAGTCCTCGTAATAAATACAAAATCTGACTCATAGAAACAACTGGGGAAAAAAAAGCCGCGCACAAAACGTCAGTTTTCTTCGCGAACCCCCATAAAAACACGCAACGCAAAGAAGAAAAACAGGAAAAACACAAAACAAAACAAGAAATCTCTTTCGGAAGATCCGCTCCTCATTGAGTGACGGGCGGCACACGACCCCCCGAAACAGCCAATCGCCGTCGGCTGCACGATACGCACCAAGTTTCGTCTGCCCCAACATCCCTCTCCATTCCAGCCCGCGAATTTCCCGCGAAACGGACGCACGAGGCAACCCCTCCGTCGCTCCTTGTTTACATCCTTCGCGTTCTTTTTCCTCCAAGTCGCTCTTTCACGTGGTTTGTGTTTGTTCTGAGAAAACATTCGAACGAGTGAAGTCAATCTGCACGAGCTGATGACAATTCCGAGTGTTCTAAAGTGGGGATTGTAGATAACTTTTTTTTTTGTTCTTTTTTGGTGTCGAAAGGGTGTTCGGGGACGAATATGTGGATACATGTGGTGCTGGGGGGACGGACCGCCCCCTTGTTCGTCTGATCATGGATTGCCAAATTAAAAAGAACATCCTATTGATAGTTTTGCTGGTAAGTTTATCTTATCCATTTAAATCTATCATTGTCAATTCATGGTGTGTGTTCCTAGAATTGTCTGTGGAATTTGTATATTTTGCATGCAGAGATACCCATATTACCCCATAAAACATTTTGTACTTTAATTTTGCGCATATATGGTTCTTCAATTACAAGTCAGTCCCTAAGAAAAGTCAAGAGAATCAGCTCTAACCAACAAGACTTGTACAAAACTACAAAAGGGAATACAGAAATAAGCGAAGTATATATTCGAGGAGGCGCTGAAAAGCTCCTGGCTTTGCCCCTTCTAGTTGAAAATTGAAAATTCTTTTGCTACCATAAGAAAGCTTGTTATTTTGTAATTTTACTTTACAAACGTAAGTTGTTTCCCACTCTATTAGTTATTTCAAATTTGAGGTGGAAGATAACATGGCAGAGGCTCAAGCAAGTTTCACGATTGTGCAGTTGAGGAGCGTTATGAAGTTATTTGTTTCTCCAAAGAAAGCCTGTGCATGTGCAAGGGACATTTACACGGAAATGTCACAGACACTAGGTGACACTAGGACTGTTCTTTCTTTGGAGAAACAAATACTTCATAACGCTCCGCAACTGCACAATCGTGAAACTTGCTTGAGCCTCTGCCATGTTATCTTCCACCTCAAATTTGAAATAGCTAATAGAACGAGAAACAACTTGCATTTTTACAGAAAAAAATTACAAGATAACAAGCTTTCTTATGGTAACAAAAAAAAAAAAATCAATTTTCAACTAGAGCGGGTCAAAGCCGTGTACTTTTCAGCACCCCGTCGTATATCAGAACCTCAGATTCTCATATTATGTCAGTTTCCAAATCTAACTTTGTCGGTGAACATTAGCTTCATTGCATCGTAAAAATCAAAACTTTACTTTACATGTGAGCAGGGGTGCCCATCCCCCCCAAGCTCAATGGCGCAAATCCCCCCCCCCCAAATTTTCACAACCCTCTTTTTATTTTTATTTTTACCCCTCTTTTTTATTTTATTTATTTTTTAAATATTATTTATTTATTTTTTAAATATTATTTATTTATTTTTTTTAAATATTATTTATTTATTTTTTTAAATATAATTCATTTATTTTTTTTAAATTATAACTATTATTTTTTTATATATTATTTTTTAAAGTACTAATTATGCGCAGGATATAATCGCTTTTTTCCCCTTCCAGACATTCCAAGCACATACAACATATACAAAAAAAATAAATAAATAAAAAAATAATAATAAAGAAATAATTTAAATTAAAAAACTTAATTAATGAATAACTTAAATTAAAAAAATTAGTAAATAATTTAAATAAATAAATAAATTAGATTAAAAAAATCCCCCCCAAAAATTTTGATGGCGCAACTTGCGCCATAATCCCCCCCCCCTGTGGGCACCCCTGCATGTGAGTGTTACGTCAAAAGATACACCTTTGTACCTATCTCCCGTGTAATAGATGTAAAGATCATTTTAGAATAAAATTTAAAATACAAGGCCGAAAAACACAAATGCTCAGGAATTTGTCGATTGTCTGGGTATCCATAAGCTCCTTTTTTTGCATTGATAAAGGTGTTCCTTGCAACGTCGAAACTGTGTCTGCAGTATTCTTACGCATTTGTGTATTTCCGCGTTGCATTACACGCCTTTATTTTTAAGCACAAAGGTACATATCTATTTCATCACTTTAGAAAACCTGTATTTCAAAGAACGCTCTTTCTTTTTCATGCAAATGTTATTGAAATAATAATTATAACCATAATAAAATCACTAAATTCTCAAGAAAATTAGAGTTACGAGTCATTCCATAGTGACTAACGTAACATTCAGAGCTGATTTTGTAACTGTGTTTACTTGTAACTTAAAGGATAAAAAAATATTTTTTAGTTATGCTGGTGGATTTACTATGTACATGGTATCTATGTATCATTTCTGCTAAGAATTTAAAACAAATTACTGACAGTAGATACTTTTTCAACCAAAATAGCAGTGTGACTAACGTAACATTTTTGCAACCCTGAAAATGAATGCTCATGTTGTGAAGCAAAAATTTCTCAAAGTTAAGCAAGTGCTAAAATTTGAATGATATATTTTAAAACTGTGTAAAGTTGGCTTTTAAAAACATGAAACACATTTATTAAATCTTAATATTTTTTAGTCTTAAGTGTCATTTTTACTCAAGATGGAGTGTGACTAACGTAACCATCGAATAATAAGCAGTAGAGACACACTACAAACTATTTAATATGGCTAATCTCAGTGATAATTACAATAATTTTTCAATTTTTTTAACTTCTTATGTTGTATGATTTTTATTTATGTATTTATTCATTTATTTTTTGATACTTTTTTCACTTCGTTATTATTTTTTTTTTTTCCTTCGGCTGAGGTTGACATTTTCATGGAATGACCCTTACTTAGTTTAAACATTTATTTTATCAATTTAATGCTTGTTAGCCTATTATCAAATCATGAAAAACTAGCTATTCTAATTATAAGTTTCCTGAAAGCACTGAAAGAAAATGATAAGAAGCTTAAGCTTATTATTGTACTGTTGTCTCCCCTATCTTAGACACACCTTCTACTTTTCCGGTCAGATTGTTATTGTTTTTGATTTCCCTACTGCAATGGTAATTCCGCTGAAACCTATAATTATTTCTCCGATTTCCGAAGAACCTATTTTGTAATAAAAACCGCTCATCCTGTTTTCGTCCTTTTTTAATGGTGTGCAAGCAGAAGGAAGTTTATATTTATTTGTTTCACTCTTTGGCCCATTCACTATTTACTGGATGAAATGAATGGCCCTTTTTTTCTTTTCTTTTTTCATTTTCTTCTTTTTTTTTTTTTCATGATTCGTTACAGCGTGACTCTACAAAGTTCTTAGATTTTTATTTGATTATATTGACCCGTTGAACATTCGGTTACAGAGCTGTTTTTTAAGGGATGGGTTTTCAGAGCTTAAACCCCCTCCGAAAATTTTCAAATTATTCCAAATAATGCTTTTTATATACTTTTATGCGGAAAAAATTACAACAACTATTTTATTTTTAATTGCCTTACTTATTTTTCAATTTTACTTGAAAAACGAAATTATCATCATTGAATAACTGTACAAATTAAGTGTTTTATCTGCATTATTTAAAAATGCAGTAATTTTAATGATGTAAGTTTTCAATCCCAAACATCGTTTTTTACTTAGCAATACTCCTTTTTCCTTCGAATTTTAAATATCACCAACAAAACACCAAAAGTATTTAAATTTGAAAAAGCCGAACTCTATATTCAATACATTGTCACAAAATAAAAAATTCAGAAGCTTTGCTTCGAATGCTCATATATGAGAAAACGCGTGTATTTTTTGAGTAATTAAAAGAAATCGAATACTTAATAGGAGTGAAATTACGCAAGGGCCAAATTTGTTTTTCTTCATTTTAACCCTACACTGCATCACATTGTCAATTGAATATACCGACAATTTTTCCTTCTTATGACCAGCAGAATGTAGTTATAAAGCAACTCAATGCATAGAAAGCAAGAATTGGGTATCTTTAAAGAAGTTATCACCATTCATCCTGAAAATTAAATTTTTTAAAATGTTTTTCCATGTTTTCTTATTATATTGAAAAACATATTTTTTTCCAAGGAAAAAAAAAATCATGAAGTGTAGGGCTAACATTTTACTCCCCCCGACGGGAATCAGAAGTCCCGCATATATTAATTTAGCATTATGAATCCTATATATGCTGTAATGATGCTGAAACTTTTAAGTACCTCTTCTTGTACTTTGCTGGAAGGCCGAGAGATGGTACCTGCGATTTGAAACAGTTTTCTTAGGGGCCCTAAGGCGTAGGGGGCCTTAGACCCTACTGATTTCCAAAATTTTTGTACTCAATCTACTGATATTAAAAACTGAGTATCTTTCTTTCTTTTCTTTCTATCTTTCTTTCTATTTATGTCACGCTTCTTTCTCCTGAACGCCAATGAACTGAAAGTCGAACCAGGTACCGATAGATAGGTAATTTTTCAGGCTTCATTAGTTTCAATTTATATAATTATACGATTTTAATTAGCGAAGATATCAATTAATCAAGTAAGTAGTCAAGTTTAAAGCGATTAAGCCTAATAAATGATTAAGTATGAAATCCATTGTTGCAAAACGTGGTTGCTATGAAACAGAAATAACAATGATAATGAGAATTTTGAATGAAGGCTTAACTAAATCAAACACGAAACTCATAAGCGGGTTACTTACGTAGTATTTTTATCGCTAGCTACTAGTAATATTTAGAAACATTCATTTGTTGAAAAGCCATCTACTTATATTAAAAACTGAGTATCTATGTCTGCTTCTTTCCCTTGAGCGAGCAGAACTTGCTGTAACTTTCCTCACCATTTTGAAGACGCGAAACATCTCAATAATTCGAATGATTTTTTTGATGCAGGAAAAAAGTGAAAGCGTAAAGCGCCTGTTAGCGAGCCGCCTTGGCGGCGAGTATTTTTTTTTAAACATTCTTTACTACTTTAAAGGCGTGAAGCACCCGTGCAACGCCGGGCCACGCAGCTAGTTGCTTGGGCATTAGTGGGCCACGTACGTAGTATGTCTTAAAATCTTATGAAAATTGAATTATATCAAATAATATCACATCAGAATGAGGTAAAAGTTGGGTGGCGGGGGACATTATGCATCAACATGCCTCAGGGAGCTAATCTAGCTGCTCTGGCAGCTAGTATGTATGTTGTTTGATGTATTTTTCAACTAAAAAAAACAAAAAAAAAATGTAAAAATTCATTTCTAAATTGATTTGGGACATAAAGGGTTGAAGATGCGTCCTTACAGTTTTTATGTTAAAGCTCTTTAAGCATCTACTGTAGTAAAAAGTAATAGAATATAGAATATTGAATCAAATTTCATTGATCATACGAGAAATGTGTTTGGTAAAACCCTCTCCAATTCAAAAGTCCGGTTACGGCCCTGTAAGGTCATGAGCAAAGAGCAACCAGATTAGAAAAGCAAATCCAAAGAACTCTTGAATTTGAAAATCTCCTAAGTCAATTAAAATAACTTCAGAGAAAAAACAACACACAAAATGAATTTTACTGAAATATTTTAAAAGTTGACCATCTAACATGCTAGCGGAAACACGGGAATGAATATATTAACCTGATAAATGCATAATTAGCGATAATGAGCCAACTATGCAAAAAAACAGGTACTCCATTAAACTGATTATGAGGAAAAATAATTACAAATAATAGAATAATTGGAATATAATCTGCGCACGATCATCAATATTAAAAAAGTGTTGCTTAATTTAAAGATAATTAATGATGCTGTGTTGTGTCGCTTGAAAGTCGAAATAGGTAAATTTAGTACTCCGCATTTCACTGTTCGTCACTTTGATTTTAATCAACACTAAATGCAAAATTCGAACAACAACAAACGCTCACTATAAGGTCAAATAGCACTAACTAGAAATTTCTCACGTCACTTTAAAGTTAAACAACACCAACCGCATATCTTTCACTTCACTTTTATATCAAACACTAAATACAAAACTCTCATGTCACTTTGATGTCGAATAACACTAAACGCAAAATTCTCCCCTCACTTATTTACAAACTCTCACGTCACTTTAATGCTAATAGACAACACCAACCACATATCTTTCACTTCCCTTTTATGTCAAACACTAAATACAAAACTCTCACGTCACTTTAATGTTAAGTACCACTACCTATAAAATTATCATTCTATTTTAATGTAAAATAACACCTACGGCAAAATTACCTCTTCATTTTAATATCAATCAATGGGTCATTCCATAGTGACTTACGGACAGTAGATATTTTTTCAACCAAAATAGCAACGTGACTAACGTAACATTTTTGCAACCCTGAAAATAAATGCTCATGTTGTGAGGCAAAAATTTCTCAAAGTTAAGCAAGTGTTAAAAATTGAATGATACATGTTGAAAAATGTCTAAAGTTGGCTTTTAAAAACATAAAACACATTTATTAAATCTTAATTTTTTTTAGTCTTAAGTGTCACTTTTACTCAGAATGAAACGTGGCTAACGTAACCATCGAATAACAAACAGTAAACACACTACAAACTGTTTATTATGGCTAATCTCAGTGATAATTACAATACTTTTTCAATTTTTTTAACTTCTTATGTTGTATGATTTTTATTTATTTACTTATTTATTTATTTTTTGATACTTTTTTCACTTCGGTATTTTTTTTCTTCGGCTGAGGTTGACATTTCTATGGAATGACCCCAATACTAATTACAAAACTCTTGAGTCATATTAATTTCAAAACACTTAACTGCAAAAATGTGCCGTCACTTTAATGTTTGGCAAAACGAACTGCAAAATTCTCTCGTCGCTTTAATGTCAAGCAACACTAACTACAAAATTCTCAAGTCACTTTCATGTCACCTTCAAGTCACTTTCAAGTTCACTTTCAACACCAACTGCAAAATCCTTAGGTCACTTTTTTTTTTGTCTGGCAATGTGGGGTGCGCTGCTTCACTTTTCCAACTGTGCCGTAATTTTGGTGTGAAGTCCGACTTCCACAGTACACACATGCCATAGGTACCCGCTTATAGGGTAGGCAACCTTTCAAACAACCACACATTCACACAAAGAAAGGACAAGGACAGGAGAGACAAAGCACATCCATGCCCAAGCCGGGATTCGAACCCGGGACCACACCATCCGTGGCAGACTGCTCTGACCACTAGACAAGGTGACCGGTTCACTTTATTTCAAACACTAAACACAAAGCTCTCACGGCATTTCAATGTTAAATATCACTTACTACAAAACTCTCATGTTATTTCAATGTCAAATAACGCTAACTTCAAAATCATGTTTTCCCTTTAATATTTGTTTCACACGGTGCTGCGTTTGTTTGTTTGTTTTTTTTTTTTTTTTTTGATAGTGGTGCACCCATTCTTTCATGTGTCACCACTATCGGCGGAATGCCATTGCCACGCGAATTTTGACGCCCAGTTTCCCCACCAGATGGAGGGGAAACTGAGGGGGGGAATTAACCACTGTAGTGGGATTAACCACTACACCACTCTGCCGGCAAATAATACCAACCAATACTAACTGCAAAACTCTTACATCAATTTAAATGCAAAATACTTAACTCTAAAAATATATCGTCACTTTAATATTTAACAACACTAAAAGAAAAACGTTCCAATTATTTAAAAGTTCCATTATAATGTAGAAAGTCTTCCAAATAAGCAAATCAAACAATTTAGAAGTATTAAAAGCTCCATTAAAATATAACATACTAACGCCAAGTAAATAAAATTAATGAAAAAATTAGAGTTTAATCAAAATGTGAAATAATCCGGCACTTAAACTAAACTACATTAAAGTCTGCATTTTACTGAAAAATAATCCGCCAAATATGTAAATCAAGTCCATTAAAAAATTGGAAAGTTCCATTAAAATGTGAAAAACGAAAACGAAAGTTTTCTTTTTCTAGCCAAGTTAGAAAGTGAATAAGTCGCCAAGCAATTCAATCGAATTTGCAATTTATAGATCTCTTCATAAAAGGGAAGGAGAGAATTATTTTTTTTTACTGCTTGACAAAACAGGTTAGGTAGAACGGTCTATAAACTTTTTATTGTAAAGCTGAACAAAAGAAACAGTGATTGAAGATTTCCATCTTAGGAGTACAAAGCACGTTATTCTATATTTGATTACTATTTGCTTTCGTATCGGAAAATGAATCGTTTTAATCGAACGTGTTGAAATGTTGACCTAATCTGAAATCTAATGAATAACGTGTTTTTTTTTTTTTTTTTTTTTTTTTCAACAATCAGAGAACACACAATGTCTTTGAAAACAAAACCACGAACAAAGTCAAGGATATCAACTTGCCAGCCCTCTATTGATGGCCAATACTTATTTGTTTTATTAAATAACTATATTTAATCAACGCTTTACTTCTTTTAGGTTCTGTAACATTTTTAACCCGCTACAAACGTGAAATGTTTATGCTTATTAGATTTCCAATAACCTTAGATTTTACAATATTTTGGAGATGTTTTTCCTCGCATAATTGATTCTTTAGTTCGAATAAAGTAAGTAATGGCGTATTAGATGAATTATTTCAATTAATGGAACAAAACTTTTCTTTTAAACGTAATGTTGTAACTTAATGAAAACGTTGGCTTTCTTATTGTTTTACTGCAAATAAGTAATTCTGTGACGATATACCTGAAATTAATCAACACTTTATTGCTATTGAATTCGAATTCAGACATCACAATTTCGTCAGCATTTAGTCAAAACGTAAAAACAATTGACAAAATGCTTGCAGTCTGGGGCGTTCAAAACTAAAATTTTTGGGAGGGCGAGGGCGGAGGGGGCTCTCAATTTACAGAATGGAATTACAGTCGAACTCGCTTATAACGAGCACGAAGGGACCGTAACATGTTGCTCGTTAAATCCGAGTGCTCGTAATAAACGGGTCCTTACGACCGGTGTGCAACCAGAAGGGGTGGGGGCTTGGGAGGTCAAATAATTGAGTTTACTTTTATTTAATTAATACTTACTTTAATTACATCCATTAATTTAATTAAATACTGTTCTTGTAAAAAAAGCAGTCGAAAACTTTGTACATTAATGAAGTTAAAAATGCTTCATTTATAATAGCCCCGAAATAGCTATTTGCTAGAGTTTTCTAACTCTTTTTAAACCTTTTATTTGTACTTATAAACTGTCTTTCAAATACTGTTCTTTATTTAATGATTTCTCTGTAAACAATAAAACAATCAGTCCCACCTGTTATGCCGGGTTATTGAACTCTCCCTATTGACACTGGAATACTGGTGGAATTTTTCACACAAAAGTATTGAACCGCATGAGAAAAAAAGGAAGATAAGACAGGAATAAGACTACAAAGATGAGAAAAAAAAGACTGCGAGACAGAAAAAATTGCTAGTTAAAACCGGATCTTACTCGTTAAAAACGAATTCTGTTCCATAGACTCAACATTGATTCAACCAAATAGTCTCGTTTCCCTCGTTAAATCCGAGTTCTTGCTACATCCGAGCACGTTAAAAACGAGTTCGACTGTACTAATTTTACTGAATGATAAAGTACGAGCATGCACAGATACCATACATGCATGCCCCTAATGAGAAGGAACATGAGACATCATTAAGAGAGTGCTCAAAACATTTACAAAAAAAAAGAAAAAAAAAAAGCTTTATTGTCTCCAAATTTGCCGAATCGTCACCGAAATGTAGCGAGTAAGGTAATTTTTAGGAAGCTAACAGCAGGCAGGAGAGGTTTACTTATAAAGATTTTCTCTACTATGCGGTATAAAACCTAAATAGTTTGTTCTTTGGGGACTGATCTAGTGTCTAGAAAAATGAAAACTGTAGTTTTAAAAGATAACAATTGACTGCAAAATTAATCCGAGAGAACCCATGTAGGGTCCTGAGTCACCCCAGCTACTTAAAACCTTCTATTTTGGAGTGAGCAATTCCACGGACAGGAACCCAAAACTTAAGTACACTGTTAAAAATTCAGGAAACTTTTACGGTAAATGTTGCTGCAAAATGTAGTGTTTACAGTAGAGAAAATTTTTACAGTAGATTTAACCATGGAAAAGAAACGATTATAGCACCAACCGATACGCCACAAGACTTACTGAGCGAAGCACGTAACATCTCATTTCCTTTAACCAGATGTGACCTTATTGGTGTAGTGCACAGTAAAACGGTGTGGTAAAATCAGGGTCCTGTGTTCGATCCTTGCCGCTCGCAACTTGCGCTTTTAATGTTTCATTTTCTCTACCGTAACATTTTACAGCAAAATAGGATTTTACGGTGAAAGTTACTGCCAACATGGATGCCAGTAACTTTTACCGTAAAAATTCAGAAAATTTTTAACAGTGTAGCTTCACTTCTTAAATATGTTCTCTCAAGAGCGCCTGCCAGTAACTGGTGTTTTTTTATTTGTTTAGAAATCGCATTTATTTTTGGTAGGTCATCTGCACCTGGAGGCTTAATCCAACTGGGATAAAACCAAAAACTCGAAACTTTTTGCCGGTTCCTTGGGACTTCGATTTATCGAAACTTGGCTGCATTTTGTTATAATTTACATTCCGGTCTGTGATTTTCAGGGCCTCCTGAGTTATAGGGTCCCTAGGCCAGTCTTTTTTATCCTAATAGTGAATCAGGACTACAGACCATGCGAGGCATGGAGCTAAACTCAGCTACCAGCAAAAACTCTGACAAAGATAAAATCCACGAAGCTTGTGAGTCTTCCAGAAAGCAGCCTCGAATCTTTGCAGACTTGAGAGGCTTCCTTCTCAGCAGCTCGACGACGGCTGAGGAGGCATGAATAATGAATGCCCGAGCTGAGAGCCGTCGACAGAGTGGGGTGCTGAGATTTACATTCATTAAAAAAGCTATCGCGGGTCTCACCTTAATTATTCAGCCCTCTTCCCTTCCTGGAGCAACGTTGCGTAATCCTCTTAACTTGGAATGGGAAATTTTCAATTCGGCTTCGCATCTGTTTAAAGAATCACTGGAAATTCTCCATTCGCTGACACTGTCGCTACTGGGGTCATTCTTTGGGGATTGGGGGGATACTTTTTTTCCCCGTAAGCATGGAACTGAAACTTAGAACCCCAGGTGCTTTTTCGCTCAAGGTAAAATGAAGATTCTCTGGTGAAGCAGATTTTCTCAGTGCTTCAAACTTATTGGGAATAGGGATGTTAATTTTAGAGAAAATGGCTACGGTATTTATTTGTTTTGTTTGTATATGTGTATGTGAAAGATTCTGATGTTTGAACTTTCCTTAAGATAACGCGTCTGTGATTTTTTAAGCATTAAATTTTTTTTCTCTACCCTTTTAAATTGTTATTTGAAATGAATACAAAAAAACTCATGTACAGTACAAAATGTCCGTGAAATGGCCCAAAAGAAAAAAGTGCGCTTATTCATTTTCGCGAGTTAGAAAATATGCTTTTCAAATCCTTACCTTTTTTTAATGAAATGATAATTAGTGTTATAAATAGTCAGCCGCTTTATAGCGAAGTCAAAGACAAAAAAAAAAAATTTCGCTTCAGTCGTTATTTCGTGATAAAACGGTAAATATTACAAAACATAAGGTCAAATTGCAGCTCTTACGTTATGGCCACAAAGTTGCTTTAAACGGTTTCGCTATGAACGAGTGCAACTGTATTTCCAAGAGTAGCAATCAATACAGAGAAAAGTATAATGCTGCCGGTGTTTGCAAGATGTGCCAAGTCATCCACCAGAAAAAATATTGAAATAAAAGTTTTGTTGCTAATTATAATATAAATATCAATACTTCGTAAATTAAGTACGATTTACTTATTACTGCATTATTGCGCATTAGCCGGTATGCCGCAAAATTCGGGAGGCACCAGATTTCCACTATCCCTTGCCTGGTCTTTTCCGGCATGCTGGAAAAACCGAGGTAGTAAATAATAATAATAATTTAATACTATAAAAAATACAAATTCAACTTAGAAAATGATATAAGTTCAATACTGCAGTGTTATCCACTTGAAAAAATATTGAAATAAAACAGTTTTGTTACGAATTATAAAGTAAATGTCAATGCTTCGTAAATTAAGTGCGATTTACTTATTACTGCATTATTGCGCATTAGCCGGTATGCCGCAAAATTCGGGAGTCACCGGATTTCCACTATCCCTTGCCTGGTCCTTTCCGGCATGCTGGAAAAACCGAGGTAAGAAATAATAATAATAACTTAATACTATAAAAAATACAAATTCAACTTAGAAAATGATATAAGTTCAATACTGCAGTGTTAAGCACAGAAGTCTTATCTGCACCTTTTATCAAAACTGAATTATTGTTACCAGGTAATTTTTTAGCCTACTTTCCCGTTAAAAATAAAAGAAAGACGAAAAAAGTATTAAAAGTAGCTTAATGCATCTAAAAAATATCGCCAACTCCAAAAAATATCGCCAAGTTAAAAAAATATCGCCAAGTCCAAAAAATATCGCCAAGTTAAAAAAATAAAGAGGTAAAATGAATATCGAAAAATTAAAAATTTGAAAGTAGGGTATTGAGATGGGGAATTTGTGTGTCGGTCGTCGGTCTGTCGGTCTGTCTGCCCCCCCCTAATAACTTTTGAATGAACATTCCGATTTGGACGAACTTTTTTTTGTTGGAAAGATCTCGGCGAGTACAGCTCATTCCCATATTTGATTTTTTGATTTGAACAATTTTTGGTTCAACTTTGAGCCATTCAAACAACCGGTCCCGCGATACTAACTTTTGAATGAACAGTCCGATTTGAACAAACTTTTTTTTGTTCGAAAGATCTTTTCAAGGATACTTCATTCCCGTATCTACATTTTCGATTTGAACAATTTTTCGTTCAACATTGAACCGTTCAAACAAGCTGTCACCCCTAATAACTTTTGAGTGAACAGTCCGATTTAAACAAACTTTTTTTTGTTCGAAAGATATCGGCAAGGATACTTCATTACCGTATTTAAATTTTCAATGTGAACATTTTTTCGTTCAACATTGAACCGTTCAAGCTACCTTTCTCCGCCTAATAACTTTTAAGTGAACCGTCTGAATTGAATAAACTTTTTTTGTTCGAAAGATCTCGGAGAGACTCATTCCCATACTTCACTTTTCAATTTGAACCATTTTTCGTTCAATGATGAACCATTCAGAAAATTTTTTAACATGAGCGCCTACTGGGAAATTTAAATTGAATGTTGATTCTGAACTTAAAGGCGGATATCCTTCAAACTAACTTTGTAAGAAAACGGTTTTGATAAAAAATGTATGTTAAGTACTTTTCTGAAAAATCTTCTGTGAGGACTCTGATTCCGACTCCGACTCCGCAAACATGGCGGAAATGCAGGCTCAGAAAAAAAAGACTGACTGGGCAGACGATTTTTTGTTTATTTATTCATTTTTTTTGTTTAATTAATTATTATTATTTTTATTTATTTATTTATTTTTTTTTGGCAGACGATTTTTTTTTTGATTACAAAAATTGTTCATTCACTAGAGCATTTTATTCTTTATTTATATTTAACAACTGGCAACGGATTAAAAATAAAATTCGAGACATTTTATTAACGAACGAGGTTTTTTTTCTTTCTTTGATAAAATGTGTTTTGATGTTCTTCGTACTTTTATTTTATTTATTCTTTTTTTCTTTTGAAAACGATTGTGAAATTTTTCTACGGAAGAACTATAACAGTTACATTCTTTAAAAGGTGCGACAAAACTTTATTTACTCGTTTATTTACTTTTTACGTGTTCATTTCATCTGATGAGAGGGGTATATTTTGCTTTTAGAAATCAGCTTTAAGTGCTATAAAGGTATGTTTGACATAATTTTCAGTTTCAGATATTCAAGAGAATATTGATTAGATGCTAGAATGCCGATGTCGATGTACGGGAAAGTAGGCTCGTTTAGTTCTTGACAGAACTTCTTGTTGTAACCTAAATACATTATTTTATGTAATCTTCCATTAGTAAACGAAAAATACCAAATAAAATTTCCGAAAAAGTGGCATCTATGTGAAATACATCGAGTCATAAAGCTTTAAAAATAGATTTCTCATTTTGAGCTCTGCTGTAGATTGCACTTTTGTGCTTTGCACGGCAGTTTTTAGCATATTAGTCTTTATAAGCGGTTTAATTTTATGAAACATTAATAAACTATAGCCTTATAATGAACCATCAAACCACCACGATTTTTTTTCCTTTCTGAGATTTGAAATTTATTGTTTTGTTTTTGCAAAAGAGGTTACTTTTAGAAGTTACAGTAAACTCCCACTTGTACGCCGCCTTATTTATGCGATTTTTTCACTTATACGACGATTTTGAATAGCCCCAGCACATTTCATAGCAAAATAATCATAATATCATTCGTTTGTGCGTAGCTCTAGAGATGAATATTTCACTTATGCGCCGAATTTTCCCTAAAATGTAAAAAAATTAATTTATTTTCTTTTAAAGAATAAGCATTTTTCTTTCCTTTCCTCTTTAAGCTTTCGCCTCTATTGCTAGCGGTAGGCAATTTTTCTGAATGAACTAGAGTTCGGAGAGGGACAATTATCTATTATGTATCGTTTTAAAGGGAACAGTTTGTAAGTAGGTATGCAACAATTTTTGTTTTCCCTTTATCATTCTAGTTACGTTACAGTAATTGCCAAACAGTAGTAATATGTCCCTTTTCTATGGAAACGCATTCTTATTTATTCTCTCATTAGAACCTATGTTGCGTTTTTGTCCTTTAAATAGGCTTGCTCACTTTCGTCTCTCTCACTTCTGCGCCTTTTTCTGTTGGTCCCTTGGGCCGGCGCATAAGTGAGAGTTCACTGTATTACAATTTCTCCTTGCAGTGTTTTGCTTTACGGATGGTAAAAAGGGGGGGGGGGATTTGCCGGCTCATTCTGGTTAACACGGTACCTTTCTTTTATATTGGGTGGAAGTAACTTTTGTAGAGAGTGAAATGCGTCTGCTCTGCGATGCTACGAACAGATGCAGAAAAAACTGTTTTACGGGCAGTCAATTGCTATCGACATTAAATTGTGGGGCTATATTTACATCTTGCCAAACAAACACTGGGTTCGGAATCAAACTTTTGACAGGAAATTCCCCATTGTATCGCCGGGTTACAGCCAAATGATTGTCAATTTGCGACTTGGCTTCGTTTGCATTTGGTTTGTTTTAAGTTGAAATTTTAACATCATCGCGCCAAAAAGATACCCATCAAACAATAAAAACAATGACATTAAAGCCCAAATTTCAATTTACATTTATAATTACTTTTCGTATTCGTTTTTTATTGTTTTTTGCATTCAGAAAAATGTGCTGACTTGGTACTTGGTGTTTTTAAAAAGCGGGCAATTAAATAGAAAACTGACAATCAGTTAAAGTATTCAAAACCCATTTTGAAAATGCACACACACACACATAGACAGGAATTATATAGAATGATAATATTTTGGAGAATGAAATCTCATCACGTTTTTATCTTTTCACGACGGAAGCCCTAATCAATCTTACTGCATAACTAATTATTGGTCGAAGATAAAAATGCTATTTTTGAATCAAATTCTATTTTAAATTAAAAAAAAAGTCCTAATTTGATATATAGGTTATTAATGTCTTTCCTTCATACAGTCCTTTGATATATTTTGCTCGCACGGAAGAATGGAGATAACATCTGCTCTAATTTTATTCTAATTCTTCGGAATAGAATGGCTTTTGTCGGCGTCGAGATTCCAGATTATGTTTGAGAGTCAGATAAAAAGGATTGCTTTCTCACGCATGCTTTTTCTGAGAAACACACAAAGCAAAAAAAAAAACATTTTTCATTGATAATTGGAAAAAAAAGGAAGGCAAAAAAGATCCTTGGAAAATGAAAAAGCTGACTGACTGTATATGGGGCAGCTATTAAACAATGAATGGTTTGGAAAGAAAAGCAGGAAAGCAAGCTGTTTCTTTTGTATACGTACTATATGAAGTAAGCTGTTTCTGCAGTTATTTATAAGTGTTTATGAGTTGGTTGATCTGTCTGCAATGCCCGCATTTTCACCATCAACGACGGAAAGATTGTTTCTGGCTTTCTGCTTACTTCATTGATTTCGCGTAAATAAACTAATTCGTCCACATGTTACCAAACTCTAAATGATTGGCTGTCATTCATTCCGTCATTAACAATTACTTTCACGGAGATGATGTGATTTGCTGATGGTACTGTGAGATAAAATGATGCAAGAAGGCTGCCACTTAGTGCAAAGCAGCGTTTCTCAACCTCTTTTGATCCTCGGACCGGTAAAAAGTTGTGAAAAAAGTTCACAAACCGCTTCTTTTTTTCTTCGCTTTTTTTAAAGAGATCTTTTTTTTATCCTCCTCCCCTCCCTAAAATAAAACTACCTGGAATTAAAGGACTATTACATGACTTGATTGTAAGAGTTTTGTTGCATATTATTATTTAAAGTTCACAAACCCGTATGGCGCTTCTTTTTTTCTTCGGTTTTTTAAAGAGATCTTTTTTTTATCCTCCTCCCCTCCCTAAAATAAAACTATCTGGAATTAAAGGACTATTACATGACTTGATTGTAAGAGTTTTGTTGCATATTATTATTTAAAGTTCACAAACCCGTATGGCTTCTTCGGTTTTTTAAAGAGATCTTTTTTTTATCCTCCTCCCCTCCCTAAAATAAAACTGCCAGGAATTAAAGAATTGTTACACAACTTGATTGTAAGATTTTTGTTGCATGTTATTATTTACTTACAATAATACTAAAAAGTAAATATACGGAATGATTGCGATAAATATACATAAGCTCGTAAAAGCTTGAGAAAAACCACGTAACTTATACCAAGTAATTAAAATACTAACGCATTTTAATTACTTGGTATACGTTAATTAGTATTATTGTTATTATTTGAATGAAGATTTTTTTTTACGCTTACATGTAAAATGTTCGAGGGCCGGCCAATTTTTCCCGCGGACCAGTTGTTGGGAGTCGGTGATCATATTGAAATCACCATAAAAAATATGAAAATGTATTTCAACACACGTTTATTATTCTTCCAAAGGATACTTTTGAAAAAGAAGGAAACTTTGAAATATAAAGCGGAAAAAACAAGCAATACATCACAATAAAACTTTTCCATCTGAAATATTTTTACTGTTTTCTATAGATAAAAATTAAATTGGGGAAGACTTGATTTCTAAATTTTGCTGGATTCAGTCGTTTTAAATTTATACTAAACACATTTTTAACATTTTTGGAAAATGCCTGAGTGTGTGAACCTGTATGTAGATGAACACTTTCTTGTTGGTATTCTAACTGGATTATTAAGATTATTTTTTTAAGAAAGAAATGAGTCAAAATGAAGAGAAAAAAAGTGCTTCACTCCATGCTTTCGATCTTTTTCTTTCAGCAAAAAGTTTTTTTGTAAAATAGGCAACTCCCACATTGTGCTGAAAAGTTCATTTTGAGTGAAACTTCAAAGCACAAATAAAGTTATTGTAAAATTGCTGTCATGTTTTGTTTTCTTGAGTAGAAGACTTAACTTTTTGACTCCCTCTCTTAGCTATTCAACTATACACAAAAATATTTCCACGTCCTTGCAATTTTCTCAACTAGCATACTATTTGTCTTGCCGAGATGTAAAAAGCAAAGAATCTACAAACTTCAAAGAAAAAAAAAGTGACGATATTTATAGAATGTCTGGACGGGTGAGAAATGTGTCTGTGGGTCATCGGATACTGGGCCCAGCCCTGTGATTTCGGAAGTTCTTGAAGCCTTGTCCATCAACACGTGACCGCCCACGTGTTGCTTCGGGACTTTCGAAACTATAAAAAAAAGAAAGACAGCGGGAGATACGATTTCCAACAGAACATCGCTTGATGCTAAAACAGACTCGCTCTGTAAATATCGCGTTATGCGAATCTGCAAGAGGGTTTTTATTACGCAAAATCGAATAATTTATTAGCATTCACTGGATCACTGTTATCTAAGTAGTTGTGTCACGAAACAGCTGTTGCAACCATCAACTTTCGAATACAAGTTCTTTTTAAACAAGCTAGATGCATAGGGTTTTTTTCAAGACAGTCGAACCTGCTTGTCGCGAAAACCCCTCCATGTTGAAATGTTTCAATTTCCCTGCTTTAACAGCATTAATTTAACTCATTTATGCCCAAGTTTTTTTTTTTTTTTTTGACAATTTTTTTTCAATTTTTATCTGCTTAAAACTCATAGGGCCCTGCTCCATATCAGCGTAAAACGCGACCGAAACTGAAGGCAGAAACCGAAAATCCGGGTACTTTCCGTAGGAACACTATTTGCTCAATTTTACGCTTCTGCTTTATTTTTCTGCTTTACGTCAATGTGGAGCAGGGCCCATACATTTTAGGCTTAAAATAGTTCACCGTTGCCATATTTAGTAAGTTATTTAACATCCTGTTTATGGGATATTTTGCAGATATGTGAGCAAAATACGACCTTACTTTTCTTTTGCAAAGTAACATTACAGAAGGCATCTCTGATCAATTTTAAGCATATAATTTTGAAATAGTTTAATTTTATGAAAAATAAGTTCGCAAAAAAAAACTTACTTTCTGTGGCTACCCATGCTGGATCGTTGCTTGACTGATTTGTCTGAAAATAGCTGTCAATAAATAAACTCTGATGTCCAAATAGTGGCTCTATCTGGTTTTCTCAAGAAGAAGGACTATTTAACTTGTGAAAAACAGCTTTAGTAAAATGATATACCCATTACAGGTTTTTGTATGCAGTATCTAAGTCCCGTTTTTACGCTACTGTACTGGGCATAAATGGGTTAATGTTTTTTCCCATGTTTATCTCGAATGATTTTTCCCGGAAACCTCTATTATCTCGAATTTCGACGACTCATTTTTGAATTTCATCTCCAGCCACCTTTATCAATGGTATAACTTGGAGACAAAAATCCTCTTTTGCACAATCATTCAAAGGCTATCTTCGTACTTAAAGGTATGCATTAACTTGCTACCGATATAGTCATCACAATTAGTAAAACGTGGACTCACAACATGTCTTACAGTAAAATATTCAACGCTATCAATGCAAAGCAATCTATTAAGTATTTGCTTTTGTTCCAATTCCTTATTTTTGTAAATTTTATCACAACCTGTGTACCGTAAAATGGGGTGAATCGGAACACTTTTCAGCTTTGATTGCAACAAAAGCAGTTAAAAGATTTTTTTTTTTTATTTTGATTTTCTGGGTAAAAACTTCGGTCTTGCTTTACTTTTGATATTCCAAGCAAAGACAAAACATTTTGAGCAGTTATTATTAAAATATATAGGAAATTATGGGTGTTCCGAATCACCCCGCTGTATAGGGGTCAATCGGAACACATGTTAAAATTTTTATTTTTTTCAATTTAACCTGTAATAGGTCTCACAAACATGAGTAATATTGATGGGAGAGAATAAGAACAGATAATTACTGTCAAATAAATGTATAATTTCAATATCAGTAAACGTTTATAATTTGTCAAAATTCAAAATAATTTTGAACTTATGAAAAATGAAAAGTAATTTTAAGAAATGCTTTTGAATTGAAATACAAAGATTTAACATGAATGGAAGTCACTCATGTCATCCACAAATATGTACTTGTCCTTAAAACTAGCAATTGTGACTTGGTTTAAGTTTTTTCATAACATCTTCTGGGATGAACTCTGCATTTTCTTTAGTTTCTTAAAATCTCTGAGTTTCAGGGATTGTCTAGAAATGACTAGTGACAGTGATGTCGCTTATTCATCACTGTCTGTGTGCTGGCCTTTTTCTACATAAAGTCTATATGACTTTATCCCTCGCATTTTAAGTAAAAAGAAGTCTCCTGGAGAAAAAATCTTTTGAAATATGCAACTTTTTGTCCTTCTAAGATCTAGTTGCTCACGAGAAGGGATAAACAGTAATAAATCCTTGTCCTTGTCTTGATTAGAAGAATTGGGGTTAGAATCTTGATTTTTCAAACAGTTTCCTTCAAATAAGTTTGAATTGGAACAACAGAACAAAGTGTTCCGATTCACCCCGCAATTTTTTTTCCTATGGCATTTTTCAGAATTCTTCATTTTTATGACACAATTTATAAAAAATGTAAATTCTAATGTGGTATTCTGTTGTTCAGATACATGTATAATTGAAACATACCACTCTTAGGTTTAAAATATAAGAAGATTTGTTCTTGCATATGAAGTTTTGCAGTCTATGAAAATGTGATGTTTTCTAGCATTCCACGTACAGCCCTCCTTAGAAGCCAGTAGCGTTTCCAGATTGACAAAAGTAATTTTTTCCTACTTCCTATGATCTTGTCTTTCCAAGAAAAATTAATGGCGAAAAATACCCAATAGTATATTTATGAAGAATTTCTTTGTACGGTCGGGAAGTTTTGTTCCGATTGACCCCGCTGTTCCTATACACCCCATTTTACGGTACCTCGAAACCTCCGTATCTTTAATTTTACTTTTGTCTCGTGAAATTCGAAACAGACAGGTTTGACTGTATTAGCATTATTGATCGCAATCGGTACTTAAATTGGATGACTTTAACGCAGAAGGGTCATTCCATGAAAAAGCTGCCTTGTTATCTTTCATTTGATAACCCATATGTGTCATTAAAAAGTAACAATTGGAGATTTTAATGGGCAAAAGTTTTTGCTTGTGTTTGTGATTTTTCAAGAAACAAAATTTTGTTCATTTCCCTTTCAGGCCGGGTGTACGATTTTTTCCACCCCGGGGCAAGCTGAAGTACATTGGAGATGAATGAGTGATGCAAAAAAAAAACCTAATTTAGAGTAATATAGGTTGAAAGTTTTGTTGTTGCAGCTTCTTCGTTTTCTGGTTTTGTCGTTAAGGGAGAGCATGAAATTCGTCGAATGACATCTATTTTTTAATCTATCAAATTTTATTTGCTTACCTGTGTCCATATTGTATTTTCAAAAATATAACATAGCCCCTAATCCACATAATCCTTCATTTTTGAACCATTTTTACTACCTATATACTATCTGAGAATCGTTGAAATGTAGCTCATTGGATGCTCGATACCTTATTGAATTTTGCAAAACGAATCTGCAGTGTTTTCTAAACTGCTGTTCCACGAAGAGCTACGAAATCAAGAAAGTTGTAAATTGAAGAGGCAAGTAGATAAAGGTGATATGTAAGTTTTGAATTTCGCCGATTTTCACAAATTCAAGTTAGCGTGTGTTCAATGGTGTTAACTCACAAATACAATTGAAGGGACAAGTGAATAAAGGTGATATGTGACATTTTTTAAAATTTCTAGAAAAAGTTTTCAAAAGAAAAATTATTACCTTATCCCCTTCATGAATGGTAAAAAGTAAGTTTTTCAGAAATTGTCACATATCACCTTTATCAACTTGCCCCTTCAATTTCTTTCCTTCGCGCATGCGCAGAGAAAAGTTAACACCTTTAAATGTACTCATAATAAAAATAATATTAATTTTATTCATAGGAAAAACGAAAAAAAAATCATTTTCCTTTAAACAAACCCATCCATCTTTAAAATGGAGTATCATTTCATTTCCATTAAAATATTCACCTGTTCCAAAGGAGGCAAATCATACGCTTCCCAAGCATTAAATAACCTAGGAATCTAACCCGAAAGCGCGCGGCCCCGTCATCGCGTGATGGATTGCCCCCATCATTGGCGCGTCTTCCATCATTGGTCGCTCGCTCGAGAATGACTTTTTTTGCTCCCCGATTCATCATTGTCTCAATTCATCCGATGGAAACGGTCGATTACTTGCGTGGTAAATGACTCAGTTACTCAATTGGGGGACTTCATTTCACGCTATCGGATGGGTTATATCGGGTGACATGGCTTCTGATGAGGATATCAACAGGTCGTTTACGCGGTTTAATTGATAGTTTTGAGAAATATTTGCGATCGAGGGCCTCACGGGTGAATTTGGTTTTTAATTTTAAATTGACACAGGGACAGTAGGGGCATTTCACGGTATTTGTGACATAGGGGTGTCCGTAACAAAACTTTTTAAAAGTTTAAAATTTTAATATATATTGAAAAGGTACATTCTAAAGTATATGAATATCATATTGTTTTCATAGTTCACTTTATATTATGTTTGTAATTGCACTCAGAACATTGAAAATGCAATTTTCACTGCTACGGACAGGGGTGATTGTGAGTTCACAAAAAATACCTGACAGTTTTAAAGAGAAAATGTGTATGTGGTATAATAAAAATAATTAAAATAAGTTAAATTACAATAAAAGAAATGTTATTTGTTTGCCTTTCAATAAAGAATATCAAGCATCGAAAATGCGAAATATATGCTTCTCACAACGGGCCCAAAGAGATCGCAGTTTTCAAAATTAAGACATGAAAATGACATATAAAAGAATTCAACTAAACTTACTTCAGATTTACAATTAAAAGCTCTATGTATAAACATATTATTTTTACTCTCCATAATGAAGCAAATTAATATTAAATTAGATCTTCAAATTTTAACTTTGACATTTTGATTTTCATAAAAGACACAGAATTAAGTTCGACAATTTTAAATTTATGATTTTAATTAAATAAAAATATATTTAATTTATTTGTCTCCTAACTAAGGGTAATAAGCATCAAAAATGAGAAAAATTCGATTCTCAAATCGGATGTAAATCGATTACATTTTTTTAAAATGAAGGCATCAAAATCAAAAAAAGTTTATCAAATCAAATAAAATAATTTATTAAAGAAAAAAACAATTAGAAGGGCATCTTAACGCTTCTATTCGATGAATATTATTAATAATTATCGGTATAATCATCGAAAAAGCAAAGCAAAAAAAAAAAAAAAAAAAATCCGGAGGTGGAAAGATACAAGCATAATTAAAAATATTTTATTTCCGGTATTTTCGAACATGAAAATACCAGACTCGATCATGAAAATACCAGAAATCCGGTAAAATACCGGAACACAATCACCCCTGGTTACGGACTCTACATTGAATTTTTCTTTAAAAACTAAACTTTTATTCCAATTATTGTTACGGACGCTACAGTCATCATTTTCACAATCCATAATTTTTTATAGAACGCACTTTTTGATTAAAATTGTTAGCTATATTAGAGGTGAGCCTTTACTTTATCTGTCTCAAGTACCAGTTTTGGCTTAAAAATCGGTTTAAGCCAGATTTAAAGAAAAATTCAATGTGGAATCCGTAAACAGTGAAAATTGCATTTTCAATGTTCTGAGTGCAATTACAAACATAATATAAAGTAAACTATGAAAACAATATGATATTCATATACTTTAGAATGTACTTTTTCAATACATATATAAAAATTTTAAACTTTTAAAAAGTTTTATTACGGACACCCCTATGTCACAAATACCGTTAAATGCCCCAATAGCGGGTTTTAGGAGTGGTTTTTCCCAAAGGGACGAATTAACCCAACTAATACCATTAACTATGCTTTTATTTATTTCTCCGTAACATGAGTTAAAATGTTTACATTATTACATAAAGCGCATACAAAGCATATCTGAATGAAATCAACGTCGTTTGTTATAGAAGTTATATTGTAGTTTGCGATCAATGTGAAAAAATGTATAAAATTCGCTAGTTTCGAATTCTCTCAAGGGTATATAATATCGCAATTCGTTCGTCAATTCTTGTTTGATGGGTAAAAAATTATTATTCTGGTTCAATAACCTCTTGCTTTAATTATTATGACGATGTTTCTAAGTAATACCTCGCATTGTTATACCATTTTGGTGAAACTGTGAAAGGTTTAGTGGTTAATAGGTCTAAAGTGTTTAAAAAAATGCTATATGATTACATTTGAAGTAAATATAGTAAAAATATGTCTATATTGAAGATATCTTTGAAATCATTTCTTCTTTATAATTTTTTTTTTTTTTGGGGGGGGGGGCACTTTTTACTGTTCAGTGTTCCGCCCAAACACTATTTCTGTATTCGCCCCTGCCAGCGCTTATATGACCACATTTGAAGTAAATTAGTAAAAATATGTCTGTATTGAAGTTCTCTTTGAAAATATTTCTTCTTTATAATTTTTTTTTTTTTTTTTGGGGGGGGGCACTTTTTACTGTTCAGTGTTCCGCCCAAACACTATTTCTGTATTCGCCTCTGCCCAGCGAGAAAAAATTTTCTTATGTCCAAATTGGGATTTAGAAATAACGGGGCTTTAAACTATTTCAGGTATGGGGCCCTTTCTGTAGTTCGGACAATTTTGTTGAAATCAAAGCAGGCCATTTTTTAAACTATATGCTTCTTTTCGCTGATACCCCATGTTTCTTTTTCTCGTTTTTTATTGCTCCTCTTACCTATTTTTTCTCGGGGTTGACTTTGGAGAATGGGTAGCAGAGCATTGGTAATGATTTGTTTAAAAAAAATAAATAAATCCTATACTTTTTCAAATTTTTAATGTTTTCAAGCATTTGGAAATGAAAATATTTTTTTCAAGTTCTTCAAAGTTTTTCTTAGGAATGAATAGCGCATTGTTTTCGGGATTTAAGGGCCCCCAACAAGCGGGAGCCCTAAGCTATATGTTGAGGTAAATCTATCCATGCTTATATTTATCTTTCTAATTGTATTTCACTAGTACAGTGCTAAGTATTTTCATTTTTACATGTAGGGTGATCCAACTAGTGAATGAACCCCTTCCAGTGAATGAATGGTTCGTAATTTGCTTTCAAAAATAAAGTTTCAAAGCTTTATTTCATTTGATCATATAGCAAAAAAGTAACTTCCCTCTATAAAATTGAAAAAAAAAGGGTATTCACATCCACTGGGTAGCTGCAATTTTTCTTCTTTACCCCATCTCCCACTAAATACTTGAACCATAACTAAAGTTATAAAAAGAACAGCAATATTTTTAATGTTGTGTACGAAATGCTTACAGTTTTAAAAGGTACCGTAAAATGGGGTGTATAGGAACAGCGGGGTCAATCGGAACAAAACTTCCCAACCGTACAAAGAAATTCTTCATAAATATACTATTGGGT
The DNA here is from genome assembly GCA_038373865.1 of Uloborus plumipes. NCBI lineage: Eukaryota > Metazoa > Arthropoda > Arachnida > Araneae > Uloboridae > Uloborus > Uloborus plumipes. The sequence continues at coordinate 17,385 of JAXGGA010007789.1, read as the reverse complement.
ATTTTTCGTCATGAATTTTTTTTTAGAAAGGTAAGATCATAGGAAGTAGGAAAAAAATACTTTTGTCAATCTGGCAACGCTACTGGCTTCTAAAGAGGGCTGCACGTTGAATGCTAGAAAACATCACATTTTCATAGACTGCAAAACTTCATATGCAAGAACAAACCTTCTTATATTTAAAAACTATGAGTGGTATGTTTCAATTATACATGTATCTGAACAACAGAATACCACATTAAAATTTACATTTTTTATAAATTGTGTCATAAAAGTGAAGAATTCTGAAAAATGCCATGGGAAAAAAATTTGCGGGGTGAATCGGAACACTTAGTTCTGTTGTTCCAATTCAAACTTATTTGAAGGAAATTGTTTGAAAAATCAAGATTCTAACCCCAATTCTTCTAATCAAGACAGGGACAAGGATTTATTACTGTTTATCCCTTCTCGTGAGCAACTAGATCTTAGAATGACAAAAGTTACAGATTTCAAAAGATTTTTCTCCAGGAGACTTTTTTTTACTTAAAATAAAAGGGAGAAAGTCACATAGACTTTATGTAGTAAACGTCCAGCACACAGACAGGGATGAATAAGCGAAAAAATCTTTCAGGACAATCCCCGAAACCCAGAAATTTCAAAAAACTAAAGAAAAGGCAGAGTTCATCCCAGGAGATGTTATGAAAAAACTTAAGCCAAGTCACAATTGCTAGTTTTAAGGACAAGTACATATTTGTGGACGACATGAGTGACTTCCATTTATGTTAAATCCTTGCATTTCAATTCAAAAGCTTTTCTTAAAATTACTTTTCATTTTTCATAAGTTCAAAATTATTTTGAATTTTCACAAATTATAAACGTTTACTGGTACTGAAATTATACATTTATTTGACAGTAATTATCTGTTCTTATTCTCCCCCATCAATATTACTCATGTTTGTGAGACCTATTACAGATTAAATTGAAAAAAATAAAAATTTTAACAAGTGTTCCGATTGACCCCTATCAGCGGGGTGATTCGGAACACCCATAATTTGCTATATATTTTAATAATAATTGCTCAAAATCTTTTGTCTTTGCTTGGAATATCAAAAGTAAAGCAAGACCGAAGTTTTTACCCAAAAAATCAAATTAAAAAAAAATCTTTTAACTGCTTTTTTTACAATCAAAGCTGAAAAGTGTTCCGATTAACCCCATTTTACGGTATTATCAATTACTGAAAGTGAAAGTATTTAAACGTTCATTCATTGGTCAGACTCCTCTAAATCGAAATAAATGGCTTAGTAGAAGTATATGCCCATTAATGAAGGTGCTTTTTAGAAAAATAAGTTTACAAATGTAAAATTAGAATTTAGCTAAAACTCAAAAGCAGCAAGAATTTATTTATTTATTAATGTATCCTTTAATGCAGGGTTGTTTGACCAGTAAAAGAGCATTTCATACGATTTCGTTTTCAGAAATTCAAAATGTCGTTAAAAACTATAGCATTTACATTACATTGAAAACATTTTCATTAATAAGTGTAGTTGTTCAAAAAAGAAAAAAATCCTGGGGCCTCTTTTGTTTTATTATTTAGTTAAATTTATTTATTCATTGCATAGAAAATTTATGTTTTGATTATTGCTTTGTGTGCTGAGGCATGAACTTTAAAGTATTACGAATTATTAATGTTCTTTTTGAATGATATTCAGAGCGAATGAAAAATCTAGACTTATAGGCTGAAATTTATGCAAAATTATAACTTTTAGAAATACGGAATAATCAAATGTGGAACATAAACATTTAAAGAGAGAGAGAGAGGAAGAGAGAAAAGAAAACATTTCAAAATATTAAAAACAGTTGTGGTTAAACTATCCTTCCCCAACCCCTTTTATTTTGTTCTAGTTGCTAGAAAAAAAGCTGAATTTTAAGAAAATAACAAGACATAATGAAATAACTGCATAAATATTTTTTTATTACTATCCACTCCACAAGAGAGTAAGACATCGTAGAAGAAAACGTTCATATGCAGCATGAGTGAATTAATTTGGTTAATACTGTATTAATCATTTTATGTTAATTTTTGCAATAAATACTTGAAACATAAATTGAGCACTGATCATGAAGCATTTATCTAGGTACAGACGATCACTATGCCAACTGCCATTGGACACCGAAGGCGACCCAATTTTTGTAACGAAGAGCAAATGGTATGATTGTTTTATTTATTTATTTTTTAACTTTATATGCAAAAAATGAAACAAAAACACATTTTAGAAATTATATGTGACTTTTCTAAAGCTGATATAAATTCTGCAATTTTTTTTTCTCTTGTGTGTTCAGCGATAATATTCAAAATCTTCAATGCAATTTTTGATTCAATACTAGCCACCAAGGTGGTCGCCTACAGTGGCTCCTGCAACCCGCCTGCGGTGGGTTTGTGTACATCGCCTTTAGCTGAGTATTTTGGAGGTTTCGCACCCTTCTTGACACCTGCGCACCTCGGTTCATGCTACGTGATCCAATGGTTCTGAGTCCCTTTACAAACTAAGAGGGAATTGATCTAGCTACGTCCATATCTAAAATGTCTATGGTATAAGCAGACATAGACTTGTTTTATTTACTTGTTTTTTACTTGTTTTCAGATTTTATAGTTATTTGCAATACACCGCCAACTCGACCATTTCGATCCATGGACAGCAGTTTCGAGCTCATTTTGCTCTCATCAGCATGGAATACGAAATTAGTCGAGTTGGAGGCAAAAATCCTCTTATATAGCAAAGAGAGCCAAAAAAAAAACTGGTAGCTAATGTGAAATTAGAAATACCAGCGAGCGACCGCACTTAGTACGGTACAACTCGTAAATTTTTTGGGCAGAGCGCAAGGTATAAAGCAGAGATAACCGCCCCTAAGCAAGGGCTAAGGCAGAAACATGCAATACGTATTCCATGCTGATGAGAGCAGAATTAGCTCGAAACAGCTGTCCATGGATCGAAATGGTTCAGTTGGCGGTGTATTGCATGTTTCTGCCTTAGCCCTTGCTTATGGGCGGTTATCTCTGCTTTATACCTTACGCTCTGCCCAAAAAATTTACGAGTTGTACCGTACTAAGTGCGGTCGCTCGCTGGTATTTCTAATTTCACATTAGCTACCAGTTTTTTTTTTTTTTTTTTGGCTCTCTTTGCTATATAAGAGGATTTTTGCCTCCAACTCGACTAATTTCGTATTCCATGCTGATGAGAGCAGAATAGCTCGAAACAGCTGTCCATGGATCGAAATGGTCGAGTTGGCGGTGTATTGCATGTTACTGCCTTAGCCCTTGCTTAGGGGCGGTTATCGCTGCTTTATATTTATAGTTATTTATTTTATAGCATATATTTAGGACATAGATTTCACAGCAGGCCATTGGCCGAAGTTCAAGGGCCCTTGTCACGTGATTCAGTGATTTTAAATCACTTGACACACCGAGGGAGAACCGCGGTAGCTCTGTTCATACCTTAAAAGTCTTTTAGTCATATACTTTTAAGATATTGACAGAGCTAGAGCGATTTTGCAGTAAAATTTTAATCATTTTCAAGACAGTAAAAAATAGGTTCTGACTAAAATGCTACGAAAATATTTTAACCATCAAAACCATTGTATTTTTAATTGTGGTGCAAAAGGTGTCACACTGTACTCCGCTACTCGGTACTCGGCAGGGTAGTGAAAGGCCGAGTACTCGGCCTACTACAACAGACTTAATTGTGCTCTCTTGATTGTAATTGTAAATTTTGTTACGGAATGAAAGTACTGTCTGCCCCGCTTAATCGAGTAACAGATTAACGAATGCCCCGCTTATACGAATAAATCATCCCAGAACTGATGCCATATAGACGCAATGTTAACTACATAGCGTTGCCACTTGGATACATGTACGATTTTTCCTTATGTCTATGCAGAAGGCAACTCAAGGTATCTTTAAAGCAAATGTAACCATCTGTTCTCAAAATTAATTTTTTAAAAATGTGTTCCAATGTTTTCTTATTACACTAAAAATCATATATATGTCTTTCAAAGAAAAAAAAATCATACAGTATAGGGTTAAAGATCCCCGCTTAAACAAATATCACGCTTATACGAATAATATTTTTTGGAGCCGACAGTATTCGTTTAAGCGAGGCCGACAGTGTTAAACAATGTGTAATAAACTGGCTTTGTGCCTTCTGTACAGGGATCCACATTCTTATGGACACTTCCGGACAGGGAGCCGCCCGTGTACTTCTTCGGTACCATCCACGTCCCTTATACTAGGGTGTGGGAGTACGTGCCCTGGGCCACCAAGAAAGCGTTCGAAAGCGCGGACAGTGTCTTCTTCGAACTGGACCTCACCGATCCAGAGACAGTCGCGCAGCTGGCAAACTGCCAGATGCTGCCCTCAGGTAAAGCATGCATCATCCAAATACATAAAGTAAAAAAAAAAAAAAAGAAACTCTAATAAGTCTAATTAATCAAAATTACCATCATGTTATTACTTTGTTACAACAAGAGGGAGAGATAGAGGAAGAACAATCGGAGCGACTGTAGGTGATGTTTTTCGAGTTGCTCAATAATGAATTAATACAAGGATTTTGCTCTTCATTTGGCAGAAAATGTCGTATGATTATATAATTATGACGGAGCTTGACATGAAAGACTAATTTAGGGATTCAGGCTATACATGAGTAGATGTACACCATAGGTGGGCACGAAGGAGGTCAAAAAGAGCTGCATTCGGGTTGTTCATGAATTGCAAAATGCCTCTTGATACATTCTCCCCGCTTTTACGAATCACTTTTGTTCTGAACAGTTTTGATTCAATTAAGCGACCGATTCAATGAAGTGGGTATTCCAATAAAACAGGAATTTGTTGTTTCTCACCATTTGATTTATTAAAGTGGTTGTTCCGATTTCTCACTGATTCAATTAAATGGTGCCCAAAGACTTACTTACCTGTAGTTCTCATTGCATTAACTCATTTTTAAATTAATAAAAAAGATACAGTGAACTCTCACTTATGCGCCGGCCCAAGGGACCAACAGCAAAAGGCGCATATGTGAGAGAGACGTATAAGTGGACAAGCCTATTCAAAGGACTAAAACGCAACGTAGGTTCTAATGAGAGAATGAATAAGAATGTTTCTATAGACAAGGGACATATTACTATACTGTTTGGCAATTACTGTAACGTAACTACAATGATAAAGAGAAAAAAAAATTGTACCATACCTAATTACAAACTGTTTCCGTTAAAACGGTTCATAATAGATTCCCTCTCCGAACTCTAGTTCATGCGGAAAAAATTCCTCCGGTGAGCAATAAAGGCGAAAGATTAAAGAGGAAAGTGAAGAAAAATGCTTATTTTTTAAAGAAAATAAGTATATTTTTTAACATTTTACGGAAAATTCGGCGCATAAGTGAAATATTTATCTTTAGAGCGACGCATAAACGCATGATATTATCATTATTTTGCTATGGAATGTTCTGGGACAATTCAAAATCGTCGTATAACTGAAAAAGGTGTATAAATGAGGCGGCGTATAAGTGAGAGTTCACTGTACATCTTTAATAATAGATTTCTATGTTTAATTTAATGGTACAACTTTTCGTGTCAAGTACTCATAAAAATATTTAATACAGTGGACGCTGGGTAATTTAATCAGTGGTTAATTGCATCAGCCGCTTTAATGAGTTAATTCGCCAAAAACAGAACAATAGCTACCGTTATTGAATGTGTCGCTTAATTGAATCAAAACTATTTAGAACAAATCGATTCATATAAGCGGCGGCCGCTGTAACGCCTTTTGGAACGGTGTCAAAATCATTTTTTTCGAAATTCTGCACATGGATGCATTAGTTCGATTACCTAAGTTTCAAGTTTCGAAACAATTCCATTGTTACTGCTGTCGCAAAGCTCTGTATGAACCATCGAAAACCCTCACTAACGCGACTTAATTTAATTAACATGTCCAAGGCTTTGCCTGCTACCTACTCATTAGCTGTGGAAAATTTAATGACTATTAAAAACTATCTTCTCTAACCATGATTTGTTGATTGAATTATGACCCAAGATTGAATACGAAAATCGCTGCTCTTGGCATGAAAGTCGTTGCAACAATCTAATCGGCAAAAAAGTTTTGATGTAGTCGCCAACATAGTGAATCTAGCTTAACCCAGTAATGCCTGGCGTCCCTTTTTAGGGACGGTCCAAAAAAGGGTCTGAATTTTCCCAAAATGAGCATTTGAACCAAATAATAGTGTTCAATGAGTACCTTGGTATTGTTTCAATTCGTTATTAACAGATTGCAGCATATAACCATTGTAAAGTGTGTTCTGTAGCAGTTTTAATATGATCTTTATCAAAAACTAGCTTAATACCCGGCGTTGACCGGGTGCTTATTAATACAACATAGCATTCAGGGAAAAAAAGTTTGAAAGAGTTCTGTTCATATGGGTATAAAATAATTTGCATCAATCTGTCTCTTAGGTACAAACTTTGAAAAAACTAAAATATTACAGAAAGTTAAGCGTTTACAGAAAAATAGTCTTATCAAAAGGTGAAAATTAAAGATAAATGTTGTCTGTGCTTTGCCGCGTCCACTGGCATGAAATATATGCACATGGAAGTGAAAAAATTGCATCAATTTCACCTGCCAAATTTAAAATATTAACTTTTCTCTATTAATTGTTCCCACCTACAAAGTAAAAATTATTATAACTCGGAAATAAATCTATTTCTCGTTCTGAAGGCTTATCTCCATTACAGACGCAACTGTCGTCGCATTGCAAATTTGAAATTCAAATCCGTGGTTCTTTTTATAAAGTCCACATGAATTATGATTGTTTTTTACTTATTTCAATGCTAAAAGGAAATAGGTGAGCCTTAAGTTGAAAATTCATTACTTTAATCGTAATCATTGTTGGAAAATACTCATATTTAAAAACTAGCAGTACCCGCACGGCGATGCCCGTGCAAAAAAGTACAGAAAGTCAACTGAATAAATTTAAATTCACTCCACCCTCTTAAGTAAAATTATTATATTCTTTAATTCAAATGTGCACCACGACCTTTTAAAATATATTGATGACACTTTTAATGCCATTTCAGTTTGTAGTGTTCAATGCGAGGATTATTTTAGTTTTAAAGACTTTTTTCTTCTTTTCGTGTGTGTGTGAGGAACTTATTTATTTTTAGCGAAATTTTTACGTTTCAATGGAACTTTTGACACAACTGTAGAGCCAAGATTTTCGAAAACTCTCAACGACCACAGCAATATTGCCCTTGAAATTTAATATAATTCACCGATTTAACCGTAATTTCAATGTAAAATTGGTCGCCAAATCTAAATTTATTAACATAGGGAAGCGATTGTATCAGGTAGATCAGCTGCAACCATTCTTCCGTGATTTTAATGTGAACATTAAAAGGAAAGAAATATAATGTCTTTCGTACCATCTCTTTGAAGTGATTACAATCTAACAGTGACTCTCAAATAATCAAGAGTTCACTGGCCGGGAAGTTTGGAAAATTTCCCGGTTAACTGAATAGCGGTGTTACAGAAAATGTCAGAATGGAACTATTATTATTAAAAATGTAGTGCACTAAATACATGTTTTAAACATGCAATAAAATACGCTTTAAACTGCAAACAACTACTGTTCCTTCCCAGACCGTTTTATTTTTCTTTGAGTTGGAGAAAGTAGTGTTTCACTGGCTGGGAGGTTCTTTAGTTCAAATGCGCTCCACAACCTCTTAAATTCCACTTAAAGTCATGTTAAAGTTTAAATCAATTCGCCAAATGAATATAAGAGACAGAAAGTTAAGTAAGTAACAGGAGATATTAATTAATCAAATTGAATAAATTTTCAAGGCTTAAATCTATACGCAAATTTAAACCACAAAGTAACTTCAGGGACAAAAGAGCAGCTGATCAGGAAAATGGCTCTAGTGTTTCAGTTCTGCGTAGAGTTAGGCCTTGAAAATTGACTAAATTTGATTAATTAATATCTCCTGTCCTAATTAACGGACAGAAACGTGCTAAAACTTTTCTTTTTCAGAAAAAAAACCCTTTCCAACGATATATAATGTTTTGGGGTGGGGGAAGGTTTTCCCCCCTCAATTATGGCGGATACACCAAAAATGAGACTAATTAATTAATTTAAAAATAACTAATTCGAAATTAAAAATTTGGGCTTCGAGGTGCACGAGGGCGGGGTACGTTCGAATTTTTGAGCCAAGTTTCAGGTCTGTAGGTGCTGTGGGGGCTTCTGGCCAGCGGTTACAAACGTACAAACGACAAACGAACGCCGTCATCTTAATATATATAGATCTTAAATTTCATCAATTTCAATGCTAAAAGGCCTATCTTGATTACAATATAAATAGGCTAGATTCCTATAAAAGGGTCATTTTTTGACAAAAAATTTAAATTTGAGCTTTTTAGATTTTTTAAAATTTCAAGACCCCGCCCATGAGAATTCTAGGGCATCAAGGAACCTCTGTGTCAAGTTTGATGAAAATCTGACGCAAACTGTGGATTTGTATAGAGAACAAGTATATGTACATACACTCATTTTTATAGATATAGATGACATTGTTCACAATCTCAAGAAAAAAAGCTAAGTTTTCAAACGTTATTCCCAGCTTCCCAGTTTATGTTAATTGCTGATTTTATTTCTTCTTATAAAATGTCTTTTTAGCCTACTTTCCCATTAAAAACAAAAGAAAGACGAAAAAAGTATGAAAAGTAGCTTAATGCATCTAAAAAAATATCGCCAAGTCCAAACAATATCGCTAAGTTAAAAAAAAATATCGCCAAGTCAAAAAAATATCGCCAAGTCAAAAAAATAAAAAGGTAAAATGAATATCGAAAAATTAAAAATTTGAAAGTAGGGTATTGAGATGGGGAATTTGTGTGTCGGTCGGTCGGTCTGTCGGTCGGTCTGTCTGTTGCCCCCTAATAACTTTTGAATGAACATCCCGATTTGGACAAACTTTTTTTTGTTGGAAAGAACTCGGCGAGTACAGCTCATTCCCATATTTGATTTTTCGATTTGAACAATTTTTAGTTCAACTTTGAACCGTTCAAATAACCTGTCCCGCGATGCTAACTTTTGAGTGAACAGTCCGATTTGAACAATTTTTTTTTTGTTCGAAAGATCTTATTAAAGATACTTTATTCCCGTATTTACATTTCCGATTTGAACAATTTTTCGTTCAACATTGAACCGCTCAAGCAAGCTGTCACCTCTAATAACTTTTGAGTGAACAGTCCGATTTAAATAACTTTTTTTCGTTCGAAGGATCTCAGCAAGGATACTTCATTACCGTATTTAAATTTTCAATTTGAACATATTTTCGTTCAACATTGAACCGTTCAAGCAACCTTTCCCCACCTAATAACTTCTGAGTGAACCATCCGAATGGAATAAACTTTTTTTTTGTTGGAAAGATCTCGGAGAGTACAGCTCATTCCCATATTTGATTTTTCGATTTGAACAATTTTTGGTTCAACTTTGAACCGTTCAAATAACCTGTCCCGCGATGCTAACTTTTGAGTGAACAGTCCGATTTGAACCACCTTTTTTTGTTCGAAAGATCTTATCAAGAATACTTCATTCCCGTTTTTAAATTTCCGATTTGAACAATTTTTCGTTCAACATTGAACCGTTCAAACAAGCTCCCACCCCTAATAACTTTTGAGGGAACAGTTCGATTTAAACTAACTTTTTTTTGTTCGAAAGATCTCGGCAAGGATACTTCATTACCGTATTTAAATTTTCAATTTGAACATTTTTTTGTTCAACCTTGCACCGTTCAAACAACCTTTCCCCACCCAATAACTTTTAAGTGAACCGTCCGAATTGAATAAACTTTTCTTTGTTCGAAAGATCTCGGAGAGACTCATTCCCATATTTCACTTTTCAATTTGAACCATTTTTAACCGACTTCAACAAAGGAGGAGGTTATCAATTCAAAGCGTATGTTTTTTTTTTTTGTTTGTTCGCACATAACAGCTGATCTACTGAACCGATTTGGACGATTTTTTTTTAAATCGATAGGAAATGGTGTAACTTAGGTACCATGTACTCATATGACGATATTTGTTCACTAGAAAAAAAGTTATTATGGAAAATAGTAAATTTCATGTCATTTCCCCATTAAATGATTAAATTTTCAATTCATTGTTGCAAAAATTTTTTGCCTCGCAACAGCAATATTAATAGTAATCATGATGAAAAATTTGAACCAAGGCTTAACTAAATCTAACAAGAAACTCATTAGCGGTAACGTACGTAGTATGTGTTAAAATCTTATGAACAACGAGAAACTAGAATTTCTTTGAAATATAAATTAGTTGACAAACCGTTGATATTTAAATGGCTTTGATTAAGTTAGTACACAAATAAATACCAGAGAATAACAAAGATTATTTTTTAGTGTCAATCGTTTATAATTTTAGACGCGTTGATAGTTTCTTCCTTTTTCTTTCAGTTTATTTTATGAAGCATTTACTTAAGAAAATTAGGTGCCGTTCCGTAATGGAAACATTACCTTATTTCATAAGTACACTTACACTAAAAAGGATAAAATAAAATAATTTTGGAAAAAAAATAGAACCGACTTCAGTTGGAAATTTCTCTAAAAAGTAAAAAATAATTTTTTTTCTTTGAACACCATCGAAACTACTTTGAAACATAAGTTTTGAAGTCGGCGCAAAAACGATAGGTCAAATGATATTTAACCATATTTTGCCAACATTTTTCGGAGAAACCATTGAAAATTAAAAGCAGAATATTTGTACCATTACACGAATGTGTGGTAATGAATGAAAAGTATGCGAATGCTTTTAAAGAACCTGGATCCAGTAGTTTCGATGATGTTCAAAGAAAAAAAATTATTTTTTACTTTTTAGAGAAATTTCCAACTGAAGTCGGTTCTATTTTTTTCCAAAATTATTTTATTCGTTCAATGATGAACCGTTCAGAAAATTTTTTAACATGAGCGCCTACGGGGAAATTTTAATTGAATGTTGATTCTGAACTTAAAGGCAGATTTCCTTCAAACTAACTTTGTAAGAAAATGGTTTTGATAAATAATGCATTGTAAAGTACTTTTCTGAATAATCTTCTGTGAGGACTCTGATTCCGACTCTGACTCCGCAAACACGGCGGAAATGCAGGCCCAGAAAAAATGACTGACTGGGCAGACGATTTTTTGTTTATTTATTTATTTGTTTTGTTTAATTTATTATTATTATTATTGTTTTTTTTTTTTTTTTTTTTGGCAGACGAATTTTTTTGTTAACAAAAATTTTTCATTCACGAGAGCATTTTATTCTTTATTTATATTTATTAGCTGGCAACGGATTAAAAATGAAATTCGAGACATTTTATTAATGAACGATTTTTTTTCTTTCTTTAATAAAATGTGTTTTGATGTTCTTTGTTCTTTTATTTATTTATTTTTTTTTTCTTTTGAAAACGATTGTGGAATTTTTCTACGGAAGAACTATGACAGTTACATTCTTTAAATGGTGCGACAAAACTTTATTTACTCGTTTATTTACTTTTTACGTGTCTATTTCATCTGATGAGAGGGGTATATTTTGCTGTTAGAAATCAGCTTTAAGTGCTATGAAGGTATGTTTGACATAATTTTCAGTTTCAGATAATTAATAGAATATTGATCAGATGCTAGAATGCCGATATCGATGTACGGGAAAGTAGGTTCGTTTAGTTCTTGACAGAACTTCTTGTTAAATATTATATCGTTGGCAGAAAAAAAAATTTACTGAAATAAGTATGTACCCTCTGGGGTCTATCGTAACTTTTAAGGGACGAATTTCCTTTCCTTAAAAAAAAAATATTTTTACATAATATTTTTTAAAATTATTTTTCCAGTCCATTAAACACTGTTTGTAACCAGTATACAAAATATCTTTGGGGAAAAAAAAAGTCAGGCATTAATGGGTTAAAGGACATGTAATGCAAACATGTAATGAGTTCCTATCTTATAGTGCCAATTTCAATTTTACAATCTTAAACTTGCTTTCTTTGTTTAATTGAGCAATAACCTCACCTGTCGTGCTTTTCCTTAAACTATATTTCAAAAATCCATGAATCAAATATAAATCCAATTTATTCATTCATTATTTAAAAATTCTGGAATCTCTCTACTGAAAAAACAAAAAAAAAAGGAATAAAAAAAGGAATATTTTCACGCATACATCCTAAAGTATTATACATTAACCTATGTTATCAGATTGAGCTTAAAGCTTGAATGATGTACTTTCTCCAGGTGAAACCTTGTCCGACGTTCTGCCAGGAGATATCTACAGGAGGTTGAAGCGACATCTTGATTACGTCAAATTAATGATGCCCAGTTGGATGAAAGATGAACACAGAGGTCTTTATGCAGAGTATTTGTTCAAAGCGATAGCAGGTTGGTTTTCGTGTATCTGATAGCACCTAAACACTTTAATGGACAGTTTTTCACAAAATAATCTTATATCTACACAGCATATAAATGCTTGTTTCAGTTGAGTTTTTTTCTCAAATACATAATTTTGCACTTTTCTCATGCTTTTGTTTTGATTACACCCTTTCCTGAGAACCTCATAATTGCTAAAAGAAAAAAAAACTTGAGCTCCTATTAATAAGTGTCCGTCTAGATTAGCCCTTCTTTATATCCCGATGACTTCATTGAAGTTACGGTTTATTTTATGTTTCCTTAGATTTCTAATTACTAAAGTAGATCGATTAGATTATCACTTCTTGATGCTTCAATATGTAGTGACAAGAAAGATTGATTTATCGAATTTTCAATTCAGGGACGAAGTTTACATCTGAATTTATTTATTTATTTATTTTTTCTTCTTATTTTCCACATTGCGTTTTAGGGCGGGGAGGTTGAGCTAGTCGAGAAAAAGAGCACCTCCACTTGTGGCTCCAAAACAAGTGTGTGCAATATTCATTGCAAATTTAAGCCTAACAACGGTGGATTTACCAATGTCTATCAGTCAGCTCAATAGTAATCATTTTAATGAATTCCCAATTATTCATGCTAATTAATGTTCGAACTTACACAAAAATCTTAACATCGATGATTTTAATGGGGTTTTTCCAAATTTGCGGAAGGTCTACAAAACTTGGACAATCAGGTCAATTAAACCGGTTGAATAATTTATAAATGTAAGGGGTGTTCAAATGAAAAGGTACCGAAGATCGCTACAACGTAACCGTAACAATTTGCGCATGCCGCCAATTGAGAACGTAGCGAGACATCCAGGGGTGCGATTGGAATATCCAGCGCGGATCAGAGCAAGCACAGAAGCTCACGTGGGTAGGAGAGATTAGAGGCTGTTACAACAAGCGCCGTCCAGTTGACGCGGTAGTGCGTAGGAGGACAGGATGGCGTTCAGATTTCAGAATTCGATTACAGAGGAGCAGAAATTCATTATACGTTTTCTGACACCGGAAGGGGTCAGCCAAAGGAAGGATTCATCAACTCCGATGTGTACTGTGAGATACTCCAAAACTTACGCAGATTCGTCAAGAGCAAAAGACTGGGGCTACTCATGAAGGGACTCCATGATGACGCGTGTCTACACTTCCCCAAAGTTGTCCACGTGGTACTGGCCAAGTTTAAGTGGGAGAAGCTTGACTATCGGCACTACAACCCGGACATGTCACTCTGCCGCTTCCATGTGTTTGGTACCTAAAAAAGCATCTAAAAGGGAAGCGCTTCATCTCTGACGACAAACTCAAGGACACAGTGATGACCTGGGCTCCATCACAGACACAGAAGTTCTGGGAACAAGATATTATTTCTTCAGTTAATCAGTGGAAGTGCTGTGCTCAGGCCTATAGTGAATACTTTTATTAAAGTCTTCATTTATTCCCATTGTATCGGGGCAACAGATGCTAGAAATCTTGCTAGAAAAGCAACGGGTGGTTGCTAGCAAACAAAAAGATTTTAAATTTTTTGCTGGACTAGCAAAAAGTAAAAGCAACCTATATTAGAAATCTTACTAAAAAATCAAAAAATAAAAGCAACACAAATTAGAATTAGTATGCTATAAAAAAACATAAAAAGTGGGCCATATAAGAGGATTTTTGCCTCCAACTCGACTAATTTCGTATTCCATGCTGATGAGAGCAGAATAAGCTCGAAACTGCTGTCCATGGATCGAAATGGTCGAGTTGGCGGTGTATTGCAAGTTTAATGCTAGTTTTCTTGCTAGAATTTAGCATGGGATGCTGTACTAACAAACAAATTCTAGCATAAATTTTGACCTGGGTACTTTTTCAGTTGAACAACCCTAATAGCAATTAATCACCAGAGGATTACCTTGAGCTTAGGGTGATGCTGACAGAGTGTCCTCTCTCTCCGACAGGCAACTGGGAGAAGAAGCGACCGGTGTGGGTGATGCTGATGGTCAACTCCCTGACCGAAAGCGACGTCCGTTCGAGGGGCATCCCGGTACTCGACCTCTACCTGGCCCGGGAGGCCGCTCGCCTGGGGAAGAGGGCCGGAGCAGTGGAGAGGGTGGAAGAGCAGTGCCATCCGCTCAACGGGCTCGACGGCTCGCAGGTGAGTTTCGTTTCTGGAAAAAGTGTCCTGTTACTTGTTATTTCAAGGGAAGGGATACCATATTCATTATACAAAAAATTGTGCAAGGTTACCATTGTTTATGGGCATAACGTTAGTCAACTTCTGGAGTAAGCTGTTCCGATTTTAAGAGAACTTATTGTTGGAGGAAAGTTTCACGTAGCCGGTGTAAAGTTCCACAGAGCGTTAAAATTATTAGGGCATAATTGAAGGGGCAAGTGGCTAAAGGTAATATGTGACAATTTTTGAAACTTACTTTTTACCATGGATGAAGGTGATAAGTCCATCAGTATCATGTCTCTTTGGTCACAGAAACGGTTGGTAACTAAGAATGTGACCCCGTTTTACCCATTGAGAAAAATCTATTAAAAAAATAACACAACATTTTTTTTTTTTTGAAAGCTTTTTTTTTCAGAAATTTAAAAAATTGTCATATATCCTTTATCCACTAACCCCTTCAATTCAAAGCGCATGCGTTAAGACAAACATCGGCAAAGTCTCATGAACGCAGACACGATGTTCCTCAGATTAAACACGCTTGCTTTGAGAGCTCACTGTACGTGGTAAGTTCGCGGTCGATCCCATAGTGTGCGATTGAAATAACTTACGACTTTTTGCAAAGTTGATTGTGGTAGTGGGGAAGCACGAACCTGATAAATATTGAATTACCAAATCATTGAAAGTAATCTTCCAGGAAACCCTGATAAATGCTCTTCTTTCTTCTAACAGAGAATTCTGGTGTAATCTTGCGCAGAAATTGATGAAACGTTACGCTTAGTGATTGCAAAACCGGTATACCGAATACCGGTATTTTGAGCTATTTTCCAATCTCGAAATACCGGTATTTACTGAGGCAAAATACCGGCATTTTCGGTATTAGTGAAAAAAAATGAATAATTTTTAACCGATGAGCTTTTCATTTCATTTGTTATATATTTATTGTTACTTTACATGAGTATTTTTTTCATCTAAGGGACGCTACAAAAATAAATTGTTTGATGCCAAAATGTCACGAAAAAACAAAAACTACTGATTCATAGAGAATCATTCTCAAGGAATAGCTTTTTTGTTGTCGCTTATATAAGCTGGTATATGTCTCGCTATTTATCTCTATACTTGGCGCAAGGGCGGATCCAGAAATGTTCCAAGGGTGGGGCGATTCATTTCATTTTTCTTACTTGCCCATTTTTTTCGCCAAGCATCCTTGTTAACACATGTTGATCACAAATGTTTTGGTCTTCCATTTCGAAAAAAAATCAGATCAGAGCCCCGAAGCCCCACCCTTTCCCTTAATATCATAAAAGATCAACTAAAATTGCCTGTTTTGAACTTCAAAATCTAAAAACTGCTGGAGAAGAGTCCCTCAAGGGAGGGGCGATCCCCCCCCATCGCCCCTCCCTTGTATCCGCGCTTGACTTGGCGATATTTTCCTCTTGTCTTAGCACTTTTAGTTATTGCTTCCGTCAGCTTATTTTAAATTTATTGCCAAGTTGATTGTTTCTTTACAGTAGCAACCATCATGAGAATCGAAATCAAAATGAAATCGCTGCAAATTTTTCAGCATATATTCATGGTTATCGAATCCCTGCACTGTCTTTGCATTCGTTACGTTATGGTAGTTATGATATTGTGAGTTAGTATTTTAAACTTTTGAACATTTAGTTTTTTTTTTTTTTTTCTAATTGGGGAGTTTTATTGTCTGATTGTCTCACTGTACTTTGCTCAAAATATTTTTGACGCATAGTTTTCGAGTTTTACTTGTTCATAATGGATAATGATGAGTTCAAAGAGCATGAAAAATCATCGGACATTTTTTCGGCATGGTATTTTTTTTTTTTTTTTTTTTTATGTTGAAACAAATATGCTAGCAAAATGCAAAACATGTTCAAGGATCATCTAAGTTTTTGGAGGCAGCACAAGTGGACTACATACGCATCTGAAAACGCAACATAATATTAACTTGCTGAAACGAAAAGAGTCCGAGACAAGTTCTAACTCGCCTAGAAATGACATCAAATACCGGTATTAATACCGGTATTCCGGTATTGGCGTTTTAAAAATACCGAATACCGGTATTGTGTTTTTGCTCCGGTATTGCAATCCCTAGTTACGCTATAGTTACATTACCATGGTATAATCTTCCCCCAAGTGATGGTTTACTTTACATTATAATATAATTGTTAATTTACTTCATAGTAGCACTCAGCACTGCTGCTACCACATTTATGGAGTAAGGTTACATACTTTTTTTTACAGTGTTGCTTGATGGAACTCTCTATCTCGGCTTGAACGAGAATGTTGCATTTCGCACTGATTTACTTGTAGAAAGTGTTGTGTTTCATATTTTTAAAGAAGAGTGTTCTGTTTCATGTTGACTGAAAACAAATGTAATGTTCCTCATTGCTTCAGAGAAAACGTTTGATTCCTTATAGCTCCAGGAAAAGTATTTTGGTCCTTATTGCTTCAGGGGAAGTGTTTTGTTCTCCATATTGTTTCAAAGGGAAGTGTTTTTTTGCTCCATATTGCTTCGGGAGTAGCGATTTGTTCTCTTTATTGCTTCAGGGGAAGTGTTTGTTCTCCATATTGTTTCAAAGGGAAGTGTTTGTTCTCCATATTGTTTCAAAGGGAAGTGTTTTTCTCCATATTGCTTCGGGAGTAGCGATTTGTTCTCTTTATTGCCTCAGGAGAAGTGCATTGTTCTCCATATTGTTTCAAAGGGAAGTGTTTTCTCCATATTGCTTCGGGAGTAGCGATTTGTTCTCTTTATTGCTTCAGGGGAAGTGC
>JAXGGA010007788.1:0-60504 GCA_038373865.1 Uloborus plumipes | reverse complement strand
CTCCAGCCATTATCACTACAGTGACCCACAGTTTCTGGTGGGGCTTCTCGATAAGTTCATCATATGTATCAAATGTCATCATATGTATCATTAACAAACTATTAGTTTGCTCTTCGGAAGAGGGGGGGGAGCATGAGGGACTTAGTATAATATATTATTATATACATTAGTATATATATTAGTATAACTATAAATAAGCATTTAAGGAACTTAATAGAAGGGGCAACAAAGTTAGTTTCATAAATTCCGAAACATGGGGCAAGATGACGAGCTCGTCATCTTGCCCCGTGTTTCGTTTCGTCATCTTGCCCCAGACTGCCATTTTTGAAGGATTCATATTTATTTCCATAAAAAAATGCGTTTATTTGGTGCTTATTCATATAAATAGGTAGTATTTAAACTAAGGTACACATTAATACTAATGAGAAGCAATAAATCTTACCTGTACTTGCATCAGAGCTTATTTGCACATGGATAAAAGTTAGATCGCGGTAGCGGTAAACCAGAACAACTTCATAACTGTCTTGAAAATGACGATTTCAGCGACTTTATAGTATTGCTGAACGAAGAATAGATAGAAGAATCTCCTATCCTAGCTGACCTATCCTACCTAGCGGCAAATGAAAAAAATACGAAATTCGTCATCTTGCCCGGCTCGTCATCTTGCCCCGGTCTCCCCTATTTAAAAAACTTTCAATGACAGATTCATAGGAAATTTTGCTGGAATTCAAAAGTCTAAAACTGATGTCCGAAAGTGCGTCCTGCACGTAAAATGTAAACTTAATTTTAAAACTACCAATTAAAAAAATTTTACTCAACAAACGGCACAACTAAAGCACTTTCATAGTGTCCATTTTTTTTTCATTTTATTCTTAAATAATTCTTTCAATCACCCTTACACATTTATACTCTATCGTTTAATGACGATTTAAGCTTTTTTTTTTTCTTTTTTTTTTTTTTTTTTTTTTTTTTTTTTTTTTGTACATTTTTATTCATATGTGTTTATTCATTTTTGTCATTTTACTTTGTTTTAATCATTTCTCTATCATTAATTTCTCAGTCTTAAAAAGAGAATATGAAACTTTCGTGTATAAAATAACAACAAAGATTTCTCCGTTTTAGCTTATTAATTAGTAAAATTCCACTCCATTTCTACTTGTTAGATTGAGCAACAATTTTGCTTTTAAAGAAAGAAAGTATAATCTGCGAAACTTAATTAGCATAGTACTTACTATAATATACTCTAACCAGTTTAATTCAATTATAGAAATACCTACTATATTTCTACATTTACGGAATAAAGTATTGCTCTCAATTCTTTCCGAAACGTAATTATTTTTCAAACCTACATTTTCAACGCACCACGAAGCCAGCCAAATTTTACCAATTAATTAACTACTTCATAGAACGTTGAACCAATCGAATTCTTCTTAATGGAATAGTTTTAATCGATTGCACTTAATGCAGCATTAACATTCACAGCTTAATAAGTTTCTATTTAATCTAGCTCCCTAAAAATGTTCCCACTATCTTCCATTAAAAACTTTTAACTGTGAACCATAAAAATAAATTGGAGAATACTGCCATATATAAGAGATGTTGTTATTGTTCCTCAGGGATGGAACGCATATAAAGATGCAAATGAATTCGATAATTCGATAAGATTTCCTAAGCTAATATACGACGGAACGCATTGTAATGTATGCAACAGAAAGCAAGTCATTAATTGTGTTAATGGAATACGTGAACAACACTTAAGTTGGAAAGACAAGGGAAAATTCTATTGTTGGATGAGCTACTTGAATATAAGAGACAAGACACTTGGATCTCTGGAGGTTTAAAACATGTGTGAATTTGCATTTCCCCCGTCCTTAACAAGAAAAATTACACAAGTTTTCTGTGTTCTGAATTTTTAATGGAAGACTTTGGGCCACACTTTGCGATGTTCGTTAAAACAGAATGTACATTTTGAGCTATGTGGAAAGTATAGATTGATTACATGCCGGAAATTGATCCTTTCTTGTGCCTAACATTTATAAACTTGCTAGTTTTTAATTATAATGCCCTTGCATTGTCTTTTCCCTTTCAAACAGAGATTTACCAGAACACTAGCTACGTAGCCCGGCGTTGCACGGTCTATGTCGAAAGTAAAAGTTATGTCAATAAACGCATATTCTACAATCAGGCTTAAATCAAGGGGAGGGATGTGTTGAATTTCTCATCAACATGAAGAAAATGAACCATTTTATGACTCAAAATTTAAATTTCGACTTCTATGGATTTTTTTTAATTCCAAAAAAATCAGTCATTGCTATTAATATGCGTTAATATTCCGGTTCATGAATTTCTCCCCTCTCCCCCTTCGGGGGGGGGGATTCTTGAGTATTAGAGGACCTCTGTGCCAAATTTAGCAAGATTTGAAGTATACAATGAATTTGTTTCTGGAAGCTACACACAAACATACACACCTATTTATATGTATGAACACACTATTTTGAGGAATGAATAAAAGTACCAGTCGAGAAATTCTACATTTTATTATTTTATTTTAATTTTTCGAATGATGCGCTCAATCATCATTTGTAAAATAAAATTTCGTACGATAATTATTTACTTTAAAATAATGTTGTTTTTTTCTTTTTGCACAAAAATTTGCCTTTTTTATATTACTAAAAGGTATTTATCAGCCTTTTTTCTCAAATAGATGGAGAATCTTTTGCATCATTTTCTAAATTGAGGTTAACAAGATAATAAAACTAAAATTTCCATATTTTATTTCAAATATTTTTTATGTAGGTGTAAAGTATCAAAATGCCATTCCCTCAGTTGTCATCACAGTTAGAAAAAAATAAACGAAAATTATTTCTAAGCAAACAATGAATAAGTCTATATTGTTCTGAGTTTTTTTTCTTCCAAATATTGAATAGTTTAAGTAAATAAACTACTCAAAGGGAAATTTTAAAATTAAAATTTGTTCAAGCAAGCATTATTAAGTTTGTACCCAACAGGTAGCGTTATTCCCTCACAACAGTAAGTTTCCCTCTCAGAATCGTAACAAAATTATTTTTTTACTAGCGGTACCCGCACGGCTTTGCCCGTGGTATAAAATTAAAAGTTCATTTGTAAAAAATGATATAGCAGAAAATATACTCTATTTTAGTTATAATTCAACTATAATTCCTTCAAAGTATGATATAAAAATTTGGTATGGACCCTACACTACTTCCTTTTACGTGTAAATTTCTTAGTAGATGCCTTAAGTGCTAAAATAGTGCTTGAAGTGAGTAAGATAACAATTCAAACATTTGCATCCCTAGTTTGCCACGAAACAATGCAAAAAAATGTTTTACAATGATTAATCTCCTAAATATCGCCGATTTTAACATCATTCAGTAGATTTTTCGCAAAAATATCGCCAATAGCGCCAAATTGAACCCAAAAAAATTTTTTTTTCGCTAAATTTATTGCCAACTTGGCGATATGTCGCCCAATTGGCGTCAAACACTTGGTGACCAAAAGCTTGGCGAGATATCGCCAAGTGGTCGCGCCAATTCATATCACTTTGGTCTGCATTGAAAGCCCTGATTACCCCATAAAAGGGGTAAATCACCCCCTTGGGGACATTCGAATGCAACCCCAAAGATAGGTGCACAAAAATAAGCCAAAAGAAAAAATACGAAAAATTTTGTTGCTCACAGAAACCAACAGAAATCTTACCAAAGTTTAAAAGAAGAAGAAAGTTTTCTTTCCTAACTTCAAAAACAAAATAATACATTTTCCGAAATGACATACTTTAGAAAGAACGTTGCAATATCGCAATAAGATAGAAGTAAATATACTGAAATAGAATTGAATGCCAAATTGTAAAAAAGTCGCCAAAAAAATAATTTTTAATATTGTCTTTCATTATTTATTAAATGCAATTATTGCTGCAAATTACAGTCCAACAATAAATAATCACATTGCAAAAGTATATTTGGAGCAATTTTTTCTTTTAAACTCAACTGATCCTAAAAATTTTAAGTATTAGTCATAGAAATTTCGTGCATTATTCTTCATAATGATAATAAAAACAATAAACATCGACAAAGATCAACCAGCAAACGATAAATTAAAAGCTAAATTCGTTCACTCAAGCCATTTGCTGCAATTTATCTTACTACTATTATATATGCGAAAGTTTGTATGGATAGATGGATGGATGTATGGATGGATGTATGGATGGATGTATGTTTGTTCCTCTTTCACGCAAAAACTACTGAATGGATTTCAATGAAACTTTTACCATAATGTAGCTTATACATCAGAATAACACATAGGCTATAATTTATAACGACATTCGAGAAAGTTCGATTGGTAGCGCTTTTTTCATTCCAATTTTAGGTACAATTTTCGCATAAATCTGCGAAGGCTTCCAACAAACTAATTCAATATTTAGTGCATCATCTCAACTCCCAGTCGATAGCTAGAATTGCGTGTATGATTTTTGATATTCGTATTGAATATTCAAGGCTTTTCTCAAGTCAAATCACAAAGTAAAATGCTTTGTATTTAAAACGTGTTGTAGCTTAGTCTTATTTATAAACAGAATATTTATCCCCAAGCAAAATGTTTTTTATTGTGCATTGCAAGGAACAAATATATTTTTAGAATTAATTGAATTTTTTGATTAGTGGACTGTTTACGGCATCAATTATTTTCGCAAGTTATGTAAATATGTCTCAGAGTAACGGTAGCGTGATAACTTGGAGAGAGTTTGGCAACCAATAAATGGATTTGGCTGTTTATTTTCCACTTTGGTAGAACTTTAAATACAACTTAACGGCATTTTATTTTATTTTTATTTATTTATTGTTTTTTTACTCTAATTGGTCACTTACTTATTATCAAGCTCTTTCTGGGGGGTACTTACGTTGGTGCTGTTACTTATTATCCAATCGAATATGAATCTTGCTAAGCTTTTAATGATTTTCTCGAAGATTTTTCTACTAACGCGTTTTTGGAGCCAAAAACTGCGAAATATTACTACCATCATATACGCGAATGTTTGTAGAGATGTTTGGATGAATGTTTGTGACTCTTTCACGTAAAAACTTTTGAAGGAATTTTAATTAAAATGCACAGAGAAAAATAGATTATACATCCGGATAGCATAGAGGCTATTATGTATGAAGATGTTCAAAAAAAAAATGGGTAAAATCCTACTTTAGGGTCCGGGTTTGGCGATTTTTTTCAGACTGTAGCTTAAGGTTGCTATCATTTAGCTTAAAATCGCCAAACAATCCAATCATCCAATGATAATTCTGTGGTTGCCAGATTTAATAATTTATCGCCGGACCTTAAACTAGGATTCATCCAAAAATTGATTTGTAGTTCCTTTTTTTAATTCCAGTTTTAGCCCATTTTTCGCATAAATCCGAAATCTTTCAGCAACCTAATTTAGTATTTAGTGTATCATCTCAACTTTCTGTTGATAACTAGAATACGTGTATTATTTTTTCTTTTCGTATTAAATGTTCATGGCTCAAATGTCAATTCATCGTGTTCACGCTCTTTTATACACCATCCAATCAGTGTGCATCCTGATGACGTAATATCTAGCTACTTCAACTTCAACTCATTAGGATAATACGCAAGCCAATCTACTGCATCTCAATAAGTTAACTCAAAATTTAAAATTTGGATACATCTTTCGTAAGAATCAAAACAATCGACGTTTTGTCAGCCATGTCAGCGGGTATTGCATTTCTTAAGTATAAAAATAATAATAGTTACCTTACTGTATTTTGAGGAAATGTAGCAAAAGTACCTTCTAAGAGTTATGCCACGAAAGCGTAAGTCTAATCTTTCCCAAAGCTCTAATAAAGCTCGAACTACGAAAGCAGCTAGACTTAACGAAACGTTTATACAAGCCGAACTACGAAGGTTTCAACAGGCGGAGCGTGAGGCAGCTCACAGAGCGGATGAGACACCAGAACAGTCCCAAGCTCGGCGTCGTCAGTATGCTGAATATCTGGCATCTCAGCGGGCTGCTGAGACACCTGAACAGTCCCAAGCTCGGCGTCGACAGCATGCTGAGTATTTAGAATCTCAAAGGGCTGCTGAGACACCTGAACAGTCCCAAGCTCGGCGTCAACAGCATGCTGAATATCTAGAATCTCAAAGGGCTGCTGAGACACATGAACAGTCCCAAAATCGGCGTCGTCAGTATGATGAATATCTAGAATCTCAAAGGGCTGCTGAGACAACTGAACAGTCCCAAGCTCGGCGTCGACAGCATGCTGAATATCTAGAATCTCAAAGGGCTGCTGAGACACCCGAACAGACCCAAGCTCGGCGTCGACAACATGCTGAGTATCTAGAATCTCAAAGGGCTGCTGAGACACCTGAACAGTCCCAAGATCGGCGTCGTCAGTATGCTGAATATCTTTCATCTCAACGGGCTGCTGAGACACCTGAACAGTCCCAAGCTCGGCGTCGACAGCATGCTGAGTATCTAGAATCTCAAAGAGCTGTTGAGACACCTGAACAGTCCCAAGCTCGGCGTCGACAGCATGCTGAGTATCTAGAATCTCAAAGGGCTGCTGAGACACCTGAGCAATCCCAAGCTCGGCGTCGACAGCATGCTGAGTATCTAGAATCTCAAAGGGCTGCTGAGACACCTGAACAGTCCCAAGCTCGACGTCGACATCATGCTGAGTATCTAGCAACTCAAAGGGCTGCTGAGACACCTGAACAGTCCCTAGCTCGGCGTCGACAGAATGCTGATTATCTAGCATCTCAAAGAGCTACAGAAACCGTTGCAGCAGCTGAGTCACGCAGACGCGCTGTTGCTGAAAGGGCACACCAGCGACGTCTAATATTCACAAGAAACACGTGGGGGGTGTTCGATAAAGCTGCATTTGAGTACGACGAGACTCTTGATTACGAAAGCCACAAGCTTATAAAAGTAGAAATGATGAATAAAGAATGCATATTTTGCAGTGCTCTTAAGTGGAAAGAGGAAGCTGCAGGCATGTGTTGCTCGGGTGGAAAAGTAGCCATTCCTTCAATAGAAGAGCCAGTTGAACCTCTTAAAGAACTTTTCTCTTATGAAACGGATGAGTCTCGCCGTTTTCTAAAAAACATAAGAAAATACAATACATGCTTTCATATGACATCTTTTGGGGCGGATAACATTGTTTCGATGCCTGGATTTTTCCCGACTTTTACAATACAAGGGCAAATATACCACACAATTGGCTGTTTGCTTCCTGCTACCAATACGCAACCAAAATTTTTGCAAGTTTATTTTATGGGCGATGAGGAAGCACAAGTGAATAGGCGTTCTGAGTACGTACAAGGTGTGGAAAGAAACACGGTCAGAAAAATACAACAAGTTCTGCACGATCACAATATTTTAGTTCATGAATTTAAAATGGCTAAAGATAAAGTAACTAGCGACAATTACAAGATCGTGATACACCCAGATCGTGTACCATGTGGTGAACACGAAAGACGATTCAATGCCCCGACCACAAATGAAATAGCTGCCGTCGTAGTAAATAATGAACAAACTGCGTCTCGGGACATCGTTATTCAGGCGCACGATGGTCGACTCACTAGAGTTCCGGACACTCATAGGTTTTATGATGCTCTCGAGTACCCGATCATTTTTTGGAAAGGACAAGAGGGGTACAGTTTTGATATTCCTCAGACTAATCCAGTTACAAAACAACCCTTACCAAACAAAAAAGTATCCTGCAAAGACTTTTATGCCTATCATATGATGGTACGACGTAACAATTTCAATTTATTGCTTCGTTGTAGACTCCTCCTTCTTCAGTTTTTGGTGGACATGTTCGTCAAAGTGGAGAGTGAACGTTTAAGGTTTATTGCATTGAACCAAACGAAACTGCAAGCAGAACATTATATGCATTTACAAGACGCAATAAGAAATGATGCGGATTTAGATCCAAATAACTTGGGTCAAATGGTAATTCTCCCGTCATCATTTGTAAATAGCCCGAGATATCTTCATGAATACACGCAGGACGCGTTCACATACGTGCGTAACTACGGGAGGCCTGATCTATTTATTACAATGACATGTAACCCCGCCTGGCCAGAAATCAATAGAGAGCTCTTTTCAGGTCAAAATCCAACGGACAGACATGACTTAACAGCCAGAGTATTTAAAATAAAAGTTCAAAAATTAGTTGCTCTGCTTACAAAAGGTAAAATATTTGGCGATATGAAGTGTTTCATGTACTCTATCGAGTGGCAAAAAAGAGGTTTGCCTCACGTGCACTTACTGCTGTGGTTGATGGAAAAATTGCGCCCTAACCAAATTGACGAACTCATAAGTGCGGAGATACCAAATCCAGAAACTGATCAAAAACTCTATGATACTGTAACCAAAAATATGATTCACGGTCCCTGTGGTGCACTAAATCCGTCGTCACCATGTATGAAGGAAAGAAAATGTACCAAAAAGTATCCAAGGGCACTTCTAAAAGATACTCAAACCAACGATAAAGGCTATCCTCTGTACAGACGTAGAGCACCAGAAGATGGTGGCCGAACGATAACTCAAAAAATCCGAGGTGGAATACAGGAAATAATAGTTGACAATAGCTGGATTGTCCCATATTCTCCTCTTCTCTCTAAAATTTTTAATTGCCACATAAATGTAGAGTTCTGCAATACGGTACAGGCGATAAAATATATTTGTAAATATATTAACAAAGGTAGCGATCAGGCTATTTTTAACATCCGGCAGCAAGGAAATAGTAATATTGACCCGAGAGATGAGGTGCAAACATTTCGAGCCGGCCGATATGTTAGTAGTAGCGAAGCAGCTTGGCGGATCTTGGGTCTGCCTCTGCATGAGAGACACCCAACTGTCACTCATCTTGCGGTACACCTGCCCAACGGTGAACGAATTTACTTCAATGAAAATAATTTTAGAGAGAGAATGGCTGCACCACCTAAGACGACACTAACTGCATTCTTCTTACTTTGCCAAAATGATGCATTTGCCAAAACACTACTTTATGTTGATGTGCCCCGCTTCTATAGATGGGACGTGTCCTTGAAAACATGGAAACGTCGTTTGCAAGGAACACCTGTCGACGGCTGGCCAGGTGTGAAGGTGGGAGATGCTCTCGGGCGCATTTACACAGTGCACGTTAGCAACTTTGAATGTTACTGCTTGCGAATGCTACTGAATGTAATACAGGGCCCCACTAACTTTTTGGATCTAAAAACAGTTGACGGCCAAGAACTTGAAACTTTTCAACAAGCGTGTGCGAAGTTGGGGTTGTTGGAAGATGACAACCACTGGGATGCCACAATGAAAGAGGCCGTGCTGTGTCGCTCTCCTTCACAAATAAGAGAGCTATTTGCAATATTGATATGCGCTTGCGGTTTATCCAATCCTCTCCAACTATGGGATAAGTATAAAACTGCGTTATCAGAGGATATCTCGCACAGATTTGAAAGGATGGATCAAATCAACAACGATCTCTGTTTGAATGAAGCATTGAGTCTTATAGAGGACAAAATGATAAGGATTTCCGGAAAGAAATTGTCCGACTTCGGTATGCCCACTCCAGAGCGTCGAGGAGAGCTGTCGACAGATTTGATTAAAGAACTAAGCTACGATACTGCTTTGTTAGATGCCCACGTCAGCGAAACTGAGCCACGCTTGCTCCCCGAGCAAAGAGAAATTTATGACAAAATAATTCAACGAATTGAGCTTGGTGCAGGTGGCCTTTTTTTCCTTGATGCCCCGGGCGGTACAGGCAAAACTTTTCTGCTTAATTTGCTTCTAGCAAAAATTCGTAAAGACCGTAATGTTGCATTAGCTGTGGCTTCCTCTGGAATCGCTGCAACATTACTGAGCGGTGGACGGACGGCACATTCAGTTTTTAAATTACCTCTCAATCTGACAAGCGAAGAAACCCCAACGTGCAACATCAGCAAGAACAGCGCCCGCGGCGCCCTGTTGCAACAATGTAAGCTGATCGTGTGGGACGAGTGCACTATGTCACACAAACGAGCCATCGAAGCGCTTGATCGCTGTCTACAAGACATTCAAAGCAATCAAAAGTTGATGGGTGGTGTGGTAGTGTTATTGGCAGGGGATTTTAGACAGACTTTACCTGTTATCGAGAGAGGCACTGCAGCAGACGAAATTAACGCATGCCTGAAAGCATCGTATCTGTGGACTAAAGTTGAAAAGCTTTATCTTACTAGAAACATGCGAGTTCACTTATTCAGCGATGTCGAATCAGGAGAATATGCTCAAAAACTCCTAGAAATTGGTGAAGGCAACCTAGACACCGATCAAGAAGGTATGATTCTTTTCACACACCAATTTTGCCATGTTGTGGAGTCGGAAGACGAGCTCATTCATCAAGTTTTTACAAATCTGCAACAACACATTCTCGACGAAAATTGGTTGTGTGAAAGAACTATACTGGCACCAAAAAATGAGACTGTTGCGAAAATTAATAAAAAAATCTTGGACAAAATAAAAAGCGAAACATTAACGTATAGCTCCATCGACACAGTCATGTCATCCGATGACACAACCAGCTATCCTGTGGAGTTCCTAAACTCTTTGGAGTTATCAGGGGTGCCATCACATAAATTGGAATTAAAAGTCGGTGTACCCGTTTTGTTGATGCGTAATTTAGACGCACCAAGATTATGCAACGGTACAAGGTTGCGAGTCACAGAACTAGGAAGGCATATTGTGAAGGCCAAAATCTTAACTGGAGAATCCAAAGGAGACAATGTTCTTATACCACGTATCCCAATCATACCTAATAACTTACCATTTAATTTTAAACGTTTGCAGTTCCCATTAAAAGTTGCATTTTCAATGACAATCAATAAATCACAGGGACAAACCTTAAAAGTAGCCGGTTTACATTTGGGCACGCCATGTTTTTCCCACGGCCAGCTATACGTGGCTTGCTCACGCGTTTCGAAATCGCAAAATCTACATATTTATGCTGAACAAAAAAAATCGGTTAACATAGTTTATAGGAGTATACTGCAGTAACTACTTATATAGCACCAACTGGCACCCCAATTGGGATATGTGGTATAAAAAAATTGTATGCCTTGGTTTCCCAGTCAAGATCGGGATTGATTGGAAGTCATACTGATTAATTTTCTTTGTCTTAGTTTTTTATTTGTACTATTTTTGTAAGTTGCATCATTCGATCTCTTACACTAAATTCAAATTAAAATTGTTAGTTTTCTTCTCAATATTTCTTTCTTTTTGAACTGTGTTCCTTTGATTAATAAATCGAAAATGGCAAATCCATGCGCAGACTCCCCCCCCCCTCTTTTTATGCACGAGCACAGCCGTGCGGGTACAGCTAGTATTGAAATAAATTAATAATGAAGTAAAATATGTTTTGCAGACGATAAATTTAGAATGGTATCCTGTATTTTAAGGAAAGGACTCGATTTCTCATTTGATTGACAGGTGCCATCTTATCACGGTTTTTAATATTTCATTTGACTAATTTTAATAAGGCTTGGAATTTGGATTGTTACAAAAACAAATACATTTTTTAAATTATTAAGGGAAAAAGAACGAAGTAAAAACGTAACCATGGTAACAACATGAAAAGTTGATTTCCGTTGATAAAATAATTCATTTCATCTCTATTTTCAAACAAATTTTATTCGCGAGCAAAGCCATTTTAGAATCGTTTGGCTTGCTTTACTGAAGGTAAGCCTTGAATTTCGGGATTCTAAAAACAATTGTTACAGCTCTCCTGATGATCGTAGAAACTTCGAAAAAACGTCATTTTGTGCAGAAAATTTCAAGCTTTCGAATGACATAAGACTTGAAAATGTGTATGGAATATTTCTTCCCTATTTTATCGAATTTCCTCTAAGAATTCGAATAGAAAAAGAACGAAATGGAATGTTCGAAAAATCGCTTCGAGGTGCAAAACTACATGCTACAAACTAATTTTGTGCCAAGTGGCATGAAAATCGACCGAACGGTTTTGGCGCTACGCGCGTAACAGACAGACAGACAGAAAGAAAGAAGGACAGACAGAACCACCTTCAGCTTTATTATTAGTAGAGTAGAGAAGATAAAAAGTTTGGTAATTTACAGTTGGAAACACAGAAGAATATTTCAATATATTTCCGTCTTTAAATTGCTGAAAATTTGTTCATGAAATCAATCTGAAAGCATAAAATCAGGTAAAGTTCTTTTGCCTGCGTTATTCCTTCAGATCTGTTTTCACCATAGACAAACTCTATGGAAACCATGGAAACGCTAGCGTTTCCAATGTCTATGGTTTTCACAGTTAAATAAAATAAAACAATGCATACAGACAGACTGACCATACTTTATTTCTTTGTTCAAGAATACTTGCAAGAGAATAACTCAAATATCAGTTTGGTCCAATAACTAGAATTTAATTTCATGAATCCGACATTCCCTCACTAGTGAAGGAATAAGGCTTTAGCAAAAACTGTACACAAAATAAATAATTAAATATTTTATTTAATAATATAACTGTTGACATAATGATTCCTGCAAAAACAAGGAAAATTGATGTTTCCTAGAAATATACATAGTTATAGAAGAACCAGTGTAAAACAAAAAATGTCTCCACCAATTCCATTAAAAATGGTGCTAGACAATTTTTTCCCTTAGGCTATACATAGTATTTATTATTATTATTATTATTATTATAAATGTTATATTATGTTTATATCTTTAGTTTAATGTTGTAGCTGCAATTTTTAGTTTTAAAATACGCTGCATTCTGATAATTGATCATTCCATCGCCATACGTCTCATTCCCTCACTTTTTTTTTTAAATGCTTTATACATTAAAATATTATGAATATTTTTCAGGACCAATATTTTTTTAATAAATTCCTTATATACTGTCGGTTCCGCTTAAACGAATACTGTCAGTTCCAAGAAACATTATTCGATTAAGCGGGGATTTTTAACATTGCGTCTATGGCATGGGTTCCGGGATGTTTTATTCGTATAAACGAATTATTCGTTTATCCGTTACCTGACTAAGCGGGGACGACATATCGATCTTCATCAGATGTTTCATCTGATTCTATCAATTTTAATTTTTCTGAACTTTGTAAGTTCAAAGTTACTGTTTTTATGATATTGAGCATGACCCATATTATTTTTCCTTCTTAGAAATATGTGCAAAACTATTTAAAAAGCCTTTCTACATTTTAACTACCAGTTGATTCAAAAATAGTTCAGATTAGTTCAAAACACTAAAAATTAGTCAATCGGGAAACGATCAGTAATCAGTTGATTTGAGTAGGGTGTCCCCCAACTCCCCCTGCAAGCTATGATATTTTAAACTCAAAGTTGTTTTTCTTTCTCCATTAAAAGTTTATCACATGCATTTACATACAAGTGAACACATGTGCACATTTCTCTAGAAAGGTATCATTTTACACTCCAACTTTTCCACAAGGGATGCAGTTTGGCATTTTTTAGCTAATATTGTTAGCTAAGGAATGCATTTTGTTAAACTGCACAAAATTTCACAAAACATCTTCATTTATTTCAGGGATACTGAGGATTAAATTTTTTAATGTGAGAAGTTTTACGAATGTATTTTTGATTTTTGTCCATGAATAAATTGATTAATTAATACTTTTCGATTTTATTATCGAAAATCAAAACAAATATAGTAAAATGCTTGAGTATTGAAAAAATTTAAATATATATCAATCCATTATAAGTAAGGATGGTATAAGTGACTGGTGTATTTTTCTAGCCTACTTTTCCGTTAAAAATAAAAGAGACGAAAAAGTATTAAAAGTGGCTTAATGCATCTAAAAAATATCGCCAAGTCCAAAAAATATCGCCAAGTTCAAAAAATATCGCCAAGTCCAAAACAAAGTCAAAAAGAAACAAAAACAAAAAAATTGAAACAAATATCGAAAAATAAAAAATTTGAAAGTAGGGTATTGAGATGGGGAATTTGTGTGTCGGTCGGTCGGTAATGCATCTAAAAAATATCGGCAAGAGTCCAAAAAAAAAAAAAAAAAGTCAAAAAGAAATAAAAAAAGAAAAAATTTAAAATTGGAAAGTAGGGTATTGAGATGGGGAATTTGTATGTCGGTCTGTCTGTCCCCCCCCCCCCCCCCCCACCTAATAACTTTTAATGAACATTCCGATTTGAACGAAAATTTTTTTTGTTGGAAAGATCTCGGCGAGTACAGCTCATTCCCATATTTGATTTTTCGATTTGAACAATTTTTGGTTCAACTTTGAGCCGTTCAAACAACCTGTCCCGCGATATTAACTTTTTAGTTAACAGTCCGATTTGAACAAACTTTTTTTTGTTCGAAAGATCTTTTCAAGGATACTTCATTCCCGTATCTACATTTTCGATTTGAACAATTTTTCGTTCAACATTGAACAGTTTAAACAAGCTGTCACCCCTAATAACTTTTGAGTGAACAGTCCGATTTAAAAGCCATTATTTTGAAAATCGAACAAAAAAGGAAAATTTTGGCAGTGACCATTTTTGATTTTCCTCATTTTTTATATGCCAAAGTAGGTCATGAGAAATAAACATTCTGAAGTTTGTAGTCCCCCCCCCCCAAAAAAAATTGTTTGCTCGGTAAAGATTCCCAAAGTTTGATATTATGCAGCGATTTTTTGGGAAAGCGTCTGAAATACGCATTTCAGTGCGCTGTAGTTTTTTAAAGGAACGCCACCCCATGGTTATGTTTACATTTATTGATTGTACAGTGTGTAGTTATGAGGACCCTATAGTTATTTGTGTTGGGGTGTGT
Organism: Uloborus plumipes; assembly: GCA_038373865.1. Taxonomy (NCBI): domain Eukaryota; kingdom Metazoa; phylum Arthropoda; class Arachnida; order Araneae; family Uloboridae; genus Uloborus; species Uloborus plumipes. The sequence continues at coordinate 45,690 of JAXGGA010007788.1, read as the reverse complement.
TACTTTCTTTCGTTAAGGGGCCGCAAAGTATGGTTTTTAGACCATTTTCGCTCGACTTTGAGTTGCGTTATTTCCCCCCTAAAAGCAATCCCCCGAAAAAATTTTAACATATACTGAAAATTTATACTATGAAGAGAATTTCTGGTATGAAAATTGTTTAATATCTTCTTGATTTGAAGAGAAAAAGACTTGGACATTTTTGAAAATTTGCAGCTTTTTGATCGCATTTAACTCAAAACAGCAACTCTAGAAAAAAAAAAAATTATGGATTATGGAACCTACAAACGAGTAGAATAACGTTAAAAAGAAAGTTGCGTGGGGTCTCGTCTCGTTTTCAAGAAAATATTTTTTTTTGTAGCTCATTTTAATGCTTTTTTCTCATAGTAAAATGTGTCCATCAAGTAGGTCAGATCTGCTGAAACTCGAAGTATATAGCAATGATATATTTAAATTTGTATAGGAAAAGAGAAAAATACTAAAAACACTTGATTTTGTCTAAATTTTTTATAATTTTTAGTTTTTTAATTGCAATTAACTCAAAAAACGTGAAATCCTGAGACTATAATTGAATGCACATATTACTAGCTTTGAAATATTGGAAAAAGTAAATTCAGTGAGGGTATCTTCACATGTATTCTAGTGGGAGGTCACAGTGACCTCCCGAAAAATTTCATGATCGAAAAATTTTGCTGACGATTCGGCAAATTTGGAAACTATTGCAACATTGAGATTTTTTAATGATACATTTTTCTCACGTGTTCTTGATCGTATTCTGTTCAAATTTAAGTTGCAGTGCCCATGAGTATCTTATACTTCTCAAGAAGGTGTTCTTAATTTGCCAAAGGAATTTCCCAATTTTTCCGAATGATAAAATACAATCAAGCCCACATGTAAAAAATAAATAAATACATAGAAAATGTCTATGTTGCAGTATGATTCGGCAAAGATTTGCTGATGATTCGGCAAAGTTGGAAACAATACTGCAACATTGAACTCTTCTATTTATTTATATTTAAATGTTATGATTATTTTTTTATATTATATGATACCTTCATATGTGTAAAACGACGTACAAAATAAAGCGGCCAGGATTCTTAGTTTTATAGATAAAAAATGTAGCAGATTTCAATACGTTCTCCCATTGTAAAATGTGTCCAGTATGTAGGTCAGATCTGCTAAAACTTAAAATATATGATAACAATTTATGTATGTGTGTATAGTAATTTTTGAGTGTATAGTAGGGTGGAGCGAAAAAATAGTAATATGTAAATTCAATAATTCCCTCAGTAACGATTTATCCTTTTTTTATATAATTGCAATAGGAAGCTAAAAGTTCTAAAAATTCAGACACAATTAAGTGCTGTGATTCTTTTTCACTATTACTATACACTAGGGTGGAGCGAAAAAAGCAAAGTTTTTATTTTCGAATCGTAATAGTGCGGAAAAGTTGCGATTGGTGAAGACTTACAAAACAAAACAAATTTTTTTGAAATCGGATAATATCTTCCAATCCCGCAACGAGCCTGAAATTTTGAAAAAATGAAAATTTTCATGTGATTTTAGCGATTTTTTAAAATTTTTGTTTCAATGTTTTATTTTAATGCTCTTGGACGGAAAAGTTACGATTGGTGAAGCCTTCTGAAATTTTAAAAAACATATTGAGATCGAATAATACCTTCTGATCCAGGAACAAGCCAGAAAAACAAAAAAATTGGATGTTTTCAGCTTTTTTGGGGGGGATTAAAAAAATTTAAAAAAAATTTCTCGTTTTTTTTTTTTTTTCTTTTTTACCCGGTACCATAGCGTAAAGAATTTTAAAAAGAACTATATTAGTCTTAAACATTAATATTTTCTTGATTTTTAGGTATCTTCTAAACATGCAAAACTACCATTCCTTACAACAATGAAACAGTTTTAAATAATAGAAAATTAAAAAATATTTTCCAAAATTTCTGCAATCCAATACAAAAACCCACTAAATAAAACACCCACGCGCAAAATAAACGCTAGTTTTAATCACTAAACTATAAACAATTTTAATACCTAACTAATTATATACAATTTCTTAACCGCCTTTTGAAGTCTGTTCTTCTATAAACTGTTACCTAACCTAACTGACTACCCACAGAATCCTTTAACATTAATTTAATTAAAAACTAATTCTTGTTCAGTCTTTAAAATTAAACTTAGTAAGATTAAGTATTGTATAAAATGAGACTGCAAAAGGCAATTAAAAATTAAGAAACTAACATATAATGAGGTACGTATTAAAATAGTTTATCGTTTTAGAGATAAAAAATATTGTTCATCTTATGAGTGAGTGTTTTGTTTAGTGGATTTTTGTACTGAAAAAGTTGAGACAAATTTAATTAATAGCATGGGTAAGAAGTTGTACGCAAATATTATGTATTCAATGGCGGTTTTGTTTTTTATTTTAAAATAATTTTGTGTATAAAAAATTAGAAATCAACAAAATCTAAAATTTGTTTTGTCTTCTAGACTAATACATTCATTATATTTATGGCTTTCACATCAAATGTGCTCCAAAATAATCACCGAAATGCTCTACAGTAACCTTTCTAAGCCACAAGTTTCTCTTCAATCGTGTTTCAAATAGTTCAGTTTTTCATTGATAACATTGTTTTAATATTTTTTGCTATAAAGCTACATGGGGGTTATGGTGGGGCAGCCTTCCCCGCAGTACTCTATCCTTGTTCAAATGCTTTCAAATCCACTCTCTCTCTTTTCCCTCCTCCTCCCGCCTTTTTTGTCTGTTGTTGTTTCCCCCCCCCCCCCCTCTTTTTTCCTTTTTTTTTTTTTTTTGATAGAGGATGGATTAGGAAAAAGCATTTGACAAGGATAGAGTACTGCGGGGAAGGCCTGCCCCACATACCCCCATTAGCTTTATGCAAAAAATATTAAAACATGTTATCATGAAAACTGAACATTTGAAACACGATTGAAGAGAAACTTGTGCTTAAAAGGTTACTGTAGAGCATTTCGGTGATTATTTTGGAGCACATTTGATGTGAAAGCCATAAATATAATGAATGTATTAGTCTAGAAGACAAAACAAATTTTAGATTTTGTTGATTTCTAATTTTTTATACACAAAATTATTTTTAAATAAAAAACAAAACCGCCATTGAATACATAATATTTGCGTACAACTTCTTACCCATGCCTATTAATTAAATTTGTTCAACTTTTTCAGTACAAAAATCCACTGAACAAAACACTCACTCATAAGATGAACAATATTTTTTATCTCTAAACGATAAACTATTTTAATACGTACCTCATTATATGTTAGTTTCTTAATTTTAATTGCCTTTTGCAGTCTCATTTTATACAATACTTAATCTTACTAAGTTTAATTTTAAAGACTGAACAAGAATTAGTTTTTAATTAAATTAATGTTAAAGGATTCTGTGGGTAGTCAGTTAGGTTAGGTAACAGTTTATAGAAGAACAGACTTCAAAAGGCAGTTAAGAAATTGTATATAATTAGTTAGGTATTAAAATTGTTTATAGTTTAGTGATTAAAACTAGCGTTTATTTTGCGCGTGGGTGTTTTATTTAGTGGGTTTTTGTATTGGATTGCAGAAATTTTGGAAAATATTTTTTAATTTTCTATTATTTAAAACTGTTTCATTGTTGTAAGGAATGGTAGTTTTGCATGTTTAGAAGATACCTAAAAATCAAGAAAATATTAATGTTTAAGACTAATATAGTTCTTTTTAAAATTCTTTACGCTATGGTACCGGGTAAAAAAGAAGAAAAAAAAACGAGAAATTTTTTTTAAATTTTTTTAATCCCCCCCAAAAAAGCTGAAAATATCCAATTTTTTTGTTTTTCTGGCTTGTTCCTGGATCAGAAGGTATTATTCGATCTCAATATGTTTTTTAAAATTTCAGAAGGCTTCACCAATCGTAACTTTTCCGTCCAAGAGCATTAAAATAAAACATTGAAACAAAAATTTTAAAAAATCGTTAAAATCACATGAAAATTTTCATTTTTTCAAAATTTCAGGCTCGTTGCGGGATTGGAAGATATTATCCGATTTCAAAAAATTTTGTTTTGTTTTGTAAGTCTTCACCAATCGCAACTTTTCCGCACTATTACGATTCGAAAATAAAAACTTTGTTTTTTTCGCTCCACCCTACTATACACTCAAAAATTACTATACACACATACATAAATTGTTATCATATATTTTAAGTTTTAGTAGATCTGACCTACATACTGGACACATTTTACAATGGGAGAACGTATTAAAATCTGCTACATTTTTTATCTATAAAACTAAGAATCCTGGCCGCTTTATTTTGTACGTCGTTTTACACATATGCAGGTATCATATAATATAAAAAAATAATCATAACATTTAAATATAAATAAATAGAAAAGTTCAATGTTGCAGTATTGTTTCCAACTTTGCCGAATCATCAGCAAATCTTTGCCGAATCATACTGCAACATAGACATTTTCTATGTATTTATTTATTTTTTACATGTGGGCTTGATTGTATTTTATCATTCGGAAAAATTGGGAAATTCCTTTGGCAAATTAAGAACACCTTCTTGAGAAGTATAAGATACTCATGGGCACTGCAACTTAAATTTGAACAGAATACGATCAAGAACACGTGAGAAAAATGTATCATTAAAAAATCTCAATGTTGCAATAGTTTCCAAATTTGCCGAATCGTCAGCAAAATTTTTCGATCATGAAATTTTTCGGGAGGTCACTGTGACCTCCCACTAGAATACATGTGAAGATACCTCACTGAATTTACTTTTTCCAATATTTCAAAGCTAGTAATATGTGCATTCAATTATAGTCTCAGGATTTCACGTTTTTTGAGTTAATTGCAATTAAAAAACTAAAAATTATAAAAAATTTAGACAAAATCAAGTGTTTTTAGTCTTTTTCTCTTTTCCTAAACAAATTTAAATATATCATTGCTATATACTTCGAGTTTCAGCAGATCTGACCTACTTGATGGACACATTTTACTATGAGAAAAAAAGCATTAAAATGAGCTACAAAAAAAATTATTTTCTTGAAAACGAGACGAGACCCCACGCAACTTTCTTTTTAACGTTATTCTACTCGTTTGTAGGTTCCATAATCCATAAAAGCTTTTTGTTTCTAGAGTTGCTGTTTTGAGTTAAATGCGATCAAAAAGCCGCAAATTTTCAAAAATGTCCAAGTCTTTTTCTCTTCAAATCAAGAAGATATTAAACAATTTTCATACCAAAAATTCTCTTCATAGTATAAATTTTCAGTATACGTTAAAATGTTTTCGGGGGATTGCTTTTAGGGGGGAAATAACGCAACTCAAAGTCGAGCGAAAATGGTCTAAAAACCATACTTTGCGGCCCCTTAACGAAAGAAAGTAACACACCCCAACCCAAATAACTATAGGGTCCTCATAACTACACACTGTACAATCAATAAATGTAAACATAACCATGGGGTGGCGTTCCTTTAAAAAACTACAGCGCACTGAAATGCGTATTTCAGACTTTTTCCCAAAAAATCGCTGCATAATATCAAACTTTGGGAATCTTTACCGAGCAAACAATTTTTTTTTGGGGGGGGGGGCTACAAACTTCAGAATGTTTATTTCTCATGACCTACTTTGACATATAAAAAATGAGGAAAATCAAAAATGGTCACTGCCAAAATTTCCCTTTTTTGTTCGATTTTTAAAATAATGGCTCTTAAATCGGACTGTTCACTCAAAAGTTATTAGGGGTGACAGCTTGTTTGAACTGTTCAATGTTGAACGAAAAATTGTTCAAATCGAAAATGTAGATACGGGAATGAAGTATCCTTGAAAAGATCTTTCGAACTAAAAAAAGTTTGTTCAAATCGGACTGTTAACTAAAAAGTTAATATCGCGGGACAGGTTGTTTGAACGGCTCAAAGTTGAACCAAAAATTGTTCAAATCGAAAAATCAAATATGGGAATGAGCTGTACTCGCCGAGATCTTTCCAACAAAAAAAATTTCGTTCAAATCGGAATGTTCATTTAAAAGTTATTAGGTGGGGGGGGGGGGGGGGGGGGGGGGACAGACCGACCGACCGACCGACACACAAATTCCCCATCTCAATACCCTGCTTTCAAATTTTTTATTTTTCGATATTTGTTTCAATTTTTTTGTTTTTGTTTCTTTTTGACTTTGTTTTGGACTTGGCGATATTTTTTGAACTTGGCGATATTTTTTTGGACTTGGCGATATTTTTTAGATGCATTAAGCCACTTTTAATACTTTTTTCGTCTCTTTTATTTTTAACGGGAAAGTAGGCTAGAAAAATACACCAGTCACTTATACCATCCTTACTTATAATAGGTTGATATACATTTAAATTTTTTCAATACTCAAGCATTTTACTATATTTGTTTTGATTTTCGATAATAAAATCGAAAAGTATTAATTAATCAATTTATTCATGGACAAAAATCAAAAATACATTCGTAAAACTTCTCACATTAAAAAATTTAATCCTCAGTATCCCTGAAATAAATGAAGATGTTTTGCGAAATTTTGTGCAGTTTAACAAAATGCATTCCTTAGCTAACAATATTAGCTAAAAAATGCCAAATTGCATCCCTTGTGGAGAAGTTGGAGTGTAAAATGATACCTTTCTAGAGAAATGTGCACATGTGTTCACTTGTATGTAAATGCATGTGATAAACTTTTAATGGAGAAAGAAAAACAACTTTGAGTTTAAAATATCATAGCTTGCAGGGGGAGTTGGGGGACACCCTACTCAAATCAACTGATTACTGATCGTTTCCCGATTGACTAATTTTTAGTGTTTTGAACTAATCTGAACTATTTTTGAATCAACTGGTAGTTAAAATGTAGAAAGGCTTTTTAAATAGTTTTGCACATATTTCTAAGAAGGAAAAATAATATGGGTCATGCTCAATATCATAAAAACAGTAACTTTGAACTTACAAAGTTCAGAAAAATTAAAATTGATAGAATCAGATGAAACATCTGATGAAGATCGATATGTCGTCCCCGCTTAGTCAGGTAACGGATAAACGAATAATTCGTTTATACGAATAAAACATCCCGGAACCCATGCCATAGACGCAATGTTAAAAATCCCCGCTTAATCGAATAATGTTTCTTGGAACTGACAGTATTCGTTTAAGCGGGACCGACAGTATATAAGGAATTTATTAAAAAAATATTGGTCCTGAAAAATATTCATAATATTTTAATGTATAAAGCATTTAAAAAAAAAAGTGAGGGAATGAGACGTATGGCGATGGAATGATCAATTATCAGAATGCAGCGTATTTTAAAACTAAAAATTGCAGCTACAACATTAAACTAAAGATATAAACATAATATAACATTTATAATAATAATAATAATAATAATAAATACTATGTATAGCCTAAGGGAAAAAATTGTCTGGCACCATTTTTAATGGAATTGGTGGAGACATTTTTTGTTTTACACTGGTTCTTCTATAACTATGGATATTTCTAGGAAACATCAATTTTCCTTGTTTTTGCAGGAATCATTATGTCAACAGTTATATTATTAAATAAAATATTTAATTATTTATTTTGTGTACAGTTATTGCTAAAGCCTCATTCCTTCACTAGTGAGGGAATGTCGGATTCATGAAATTAAATTCTAGTTATTGGACCAAACTGATATTTGAGTTATTCTCTTGCAAGTATTCTTGAACAAAGAAATAAAGTATGGTTCGTCTGTATGTATGCATTGTTTTATTTTATTTAACTGTGAAAACCATAGACATTGGAAACGCGAGCGTTTCCAATGTCTATGGTGAAAAGAGATCTGAAGGAATAACGCAGGCAAAAGAACTTTACCTGATTTTATGCTTTCAGATTGATTTTATGAACAAATTTTCCGCAAGTTAAAGACGGAAATATGTTGCAATATTCTTCTATGTTTCCAACTGTAAATTACCAAACTTTTTATCTTAAAAAAATTATTTTGTATCGATTCTGAGAGGGAAACTTACTGTTGTGAGGGAATAACGCTACCCGTTGGGTACAAACTTAATAATGCTTGCTTGAACAAATTTTAATTTTAAAATTTCCCTTTGAGTAGTTTATTTACTTAAACTATTCAATATTTGGAAAACAAACTCAGAACAATAAAGACTTATTCATTGTTTGCTTAGAAATAATTTTCGTTTATTTTTTTCTAACTGTGATGACAACTGAGGGAATGGCAGTTTGATTCTTTACACCTATATAAAAAATACTTGAAATAAAATATGGAAATTTTAGTTTTATTATCTCGTTAACCTCAATTTAGAAAATGATTTAAAAGATTCTCCATCTATTTGAGAAAAAAGGCTGATAAATACCTTTCAGTGATATAAAAAAGGCAAATTTTTGTGCTAAAAGAAAAAAATAACATTATTTTAAAGTAAATAATTATCGTACGAAATTTTATTTTACAAATGATGATTGAGCTCATCTTCGAAAAATTAAAATAAAATGATAAAATGTAGAATTTCTCGACTGGTACTTTTATTCATTCCTCAAAATAGTGTGTCCATATATATAAATAGGTGTGTATGTTTGTGTGTAGGTTCCAGAAACAAATCCATTGTATACTTCAAATCTTGCCGAATTTGGCACAGAGGTCCTCTAATACTCAAGAATCCCCCCCCCCCGAAGGGGGAGAGGGGAGAAATTCATGAACCGGAATATTAACGCATATTAATAGCAATGACTGATTTTTTTGGAATTAAAAAAAATCCATAGAAGTCGAAATTTAAATTTTGAGTCATAAAATGGTTCATTTTCTTCATGTTGATGAGAAATTCAACACATCCCTCCCCTTGATTTAAGCCTGATTGTAGAATATGCGTTTATTGACATAACTTTTACTTTCGACATAGACCGTGCAACGCCGGGCTACGTAGCTAGTGTTCTGGTAAATCTCTGTTTGAAAGGGAAAAGACAATGCAAGGGCATTCTAATTAAAAACAAGCAAGTTTATAAATGTTAGGCACAAGAAAAGATCAATTTCCGGCATGTAATCAATCTATACTTTCCACATAGCTCAAAATATACATTCTATTTTAACGAACATCGCAAAGTGTGACCCAAAGTCTTCCATTAAAAATTCAGAACACAGAAAACTTGTGTAATTTTTCTTGTTAAGGACGGGGGAAATGCAAATTCACACATGTTTTAAACCTCCAGAGATCCAAGTGTCTTGTCTCTTATATTCAAGTAGCTCATCCAACAATAGAATTTTCCCTTGTCTTTCCAACTTAAGTGTTGTTCACGTATTCCATTAACACAATTAATGACTTGCTTTCTGTTGCATACATTACAATGCATTCCTGTCGTATATTAGCTTAGGAAATCTTATCGAATTATCGAATTCATTTGCATCTTTATATGCGTTCCATCCCTGAGGAACAATAACAACATCTCTTATATATGGCAGTATTCTCCAATTTATTTTTATGGTGCACAGTTAAAAGTTTTTAATGGAAGATAGCAGGAACATTTTTAAGGAGCTAGATTAAATAGAAACTTATTAAGCTGTGAATGTTAATGCTGCATTAAGTGCAATCGATTAAAACTATTCCATTAAGAAGAATTCGATTGGTTCAACGTTCTATGAAGTAGTTAATTAATTGGTAAAATTTGGCTGGCTTCGTGGTGCGTTGAAAATGTAGGTTTGAAAAATAATTACGTTTCGGAAAGAATTGAGAGCAATACTTTCTTTCGTAAATGTAGAAATATAGTAGGTATTTCTATAATTGAATTAAACTGGTTAGAGTATATTATAGTAAGTACTATGCTAATTAAGTTTCGCAGATTATACTTTCTTTCTTTCTTTAAAAGCAAAATTGTTGCACAACCTAACAAGTTGAAATGGAGTGGAATTTTACTAATTAATAAGCTAAAACGGAGAAATCTTTGTTGTTAATTATACACGGAAGTTTCAGTATTCTCTTTTTAAGACTGAGAAAGTAATGATAGAGAAATAATTAAAACAAAGTAAAATGACAAAAATGAATAAACACATATGAATAATAATAATAATAATAATACTAAAAACTTAAAGCGTCATTAAATGATAGAGTATAATTGTGTAAGGGTGATTAAAAGAATTATTTAAGAATAAAATGAAAAAAAAAAGGGACATTATGAAAGTGCTTTAGTTGTGCCGTTTGTTGAGTAAAACTTTTTTAATTGGTAGTTTTACAATTAAGTTTACATTTTACGTGCAGGACGCACTTTCGGACATCAGTTTTAGACTTTTGAATTCCAGCAAAATTTCCCCTGAATCTGTCATTGAAAGTTTTTTAAATGCATATTTTTTTCTACTAATTTTTTATTAATATTAGTTTCTAACAAAAAGAAATAAGGAACCGATCTTTAGAAACTCAGTCACTATTCCCTTTATGTGGCACCTTCATATTTTATCTCAAAAGAAATTATTTAAAAAATGCAGTAAATAAAAATTTTTTGCCTAAGAAAAATTACACATGTGATAGTCTTAAGGAAATCACTTTGTTTATTACACGATTCGGAGTAAAATATAGAGCTGTCACGTGGAGGACAGAATGTCTGCTTTACCGTGGAATGACCTTTAAATGAGTGAATAAAAATAAATCTTAAAGCAAAAATTTGGAAGTTGGGTTTTGAGATGATAGAAACGCGTATCAGTCTCTCTACTACTATCCCCAAACCAAAAACATTCTAAGTATGCTGTTAGATTTTTGGAAAGCTTTTTGCTTTTTTTAAAACGAAATAAAGCTATATGTAGGGCGGGGTAAGTTCACTGGCACTTAAATTCGATGTTTCCCTTTTTGAGTTTAAGAACTTTCTGCTAAAGCTGAAAATCCTAAGAAATGACAATTGGCTTCAGATAAAATTTTGTTCCTTCCAACTCTTGGTCTTGGTTAAAGAGAAGAGAGAAGTATGTAGTTCAGTTCAGGCACAAGCGTTTGAAAAAATAAACGAAATCGATTAATGTCTTTAGGGTAAAACTATTACACATCAATTCATATTAGTTGCATAAAGCTATTAAAACATCCAAAATCCAGCTCCCTGCATTCATTTGAACTTTGACGTCTTAAATTCAAATTATGTTTTTCGTAATCACGAATGGGGGTGTTTTCTTCAGTCAAAAGTACTACTTTTAGCATGGACGAGCTTTCATTAAAATCCATGATTTTTGATATACAAATAAATAATTTCTTTTTTGATATACACTGCTCGACATTGAAAATGCAACACCAAGAAGGAGTGGTCAGAAATTCATGCAAATTTTACCGTAGACGCACGTCACTGAGTTATGCAAATGATATGAAATGCGCAGCTCTCCGACGCACGTGAAGTAAGATATAAGAGAATGAAGTTGAAAAGTGGGCTATGTTCATGTTGGTTTTTCCGCCAGACTAATTATCGGAGAAATTTGGTTTTTGTCTCGAACGATACGTGTGATAGGAGGAAATGCCACGCTTTCCTCAACGAAGACACTTCCAGCATATAGACGACTTTACAAGGGGTATGGTGATCGGACTGAGAAGGGGAGGTTGGTCCTACGTCAAATTGCAGCTGATACCCACATGGATGCAAGCACTGTGCATCGGCTGTGTCGGAGATAGTTGGAAAGAGGAAATGTAGCCACATTGAGGGGTGCAGGTGCAGCCAGAGTGACGTCAGACTGCTTGGATCGACGGATTCACCGACAAGCTGTGGCGGACCCGCAAGTCACTTGTACGTCGATTCTGCAGCACGTGCAAGGTACCTTGAATGTTCCTGTGTCGACTAGAAATATTTCCCGTCGACTGGTTGCACGTGGCCTGCAATCACGGCGCCCGCTAAGAAGACTGCCATTGACCTCACAGCACAGACTCCAACGTTTGGAATGGTGCCGGACCAGAGCGACGTGGATGGCAGAATGCCAAACCGTAGGGTTCTCAGATGAATCCCGCTTCTGTTTGTCCAGCGATAGTCATCGCATACGTGTGTGGCGTCGACGTGGAGAAAGATCGAATCCGGCAGTAACTGTGGAACGCCCCACAGCGCGACAACGTGGCATAATGGTTTGGGGCGCTATTGCATACAATTCCGTATCACCTCTAGTTCGTATTCGGGGCACTATGACGGCCCAACGATATGTAGATAATGTACTGCGGCCGGTGGCAATCCCCTACCTTCAGGGGCTGCCAAATGCAATTTTTCAACAGGATAACGCCCGGCCTCACAGTGCTCGAATCAGCCAACATGCCCTACGAGGTGTACAGATGCTTTCCGGGCCACCATACTCTCCTGACTTGTCACCAATCGAACATGTGTAGGACGTGATTGGACGCCGTTTGCAGAACCTGTCACTGCCTCGTTCAGAGGACGAACTGTGGCAAATGGTTGAAAGGGAATGGAGTGCCATCCTTCAGGACACCATCCGCAGGCTTATTGACTCCATGCCTAGACGTGTTTCTTCGTGCATCGCTGTCCGCGGTGGTCCTACTTCTTACTGAGCCGACGCCGTCCTTGCTCTAAATTTTGCTTATTTATTTTGAAATAAATATCACTCATTGTTCCATGCTGTCTCTGTCTTCTTACCAAATTTCATCAATTTCTGACCACTCCTTCTTGGTGTTGCATTTTCAATGTCGAGCAGTGTAAATGCTTTTTAAAGCAGCATTTTTTTTTTTTTTTTTTTGATCAATATAATATCATTTATTTCGAGGAAAACTTCAAAAACCCGGATCATTTTCAAAATTTTCAAAGTTCTAATAGTTTTTTTGTCCTCAATTCCATGCTAGCTGAAATTCCGCTTTGAAATAAATCTGTTGACTTTATCAACGATTAACTTTGCTATTGCTATTATTCATTTTTCTTTTGGAATCAATTAAAAAGTTTATCCCGACAACTAACTACAAAGCATGAATAATAAAAAAGTGATATTAAAAAAATGTTCAAAGAAACTTTTTTTGGCTTTTCAGCATTATTCTGTAAAAAAGGACTTTTCCACACAGCAGAACTGTTTCTTTTTAATATTTAATGCTTATTAGTTCATTCTTCTTATAAGGAGCTGAGCCCTCGTTTCAAAAGACTCTGTAAAGTATCAAATTAAGAACGATCCAGCCCAGTTATCAACCCCTCCTTTGCTCCCGAAATGAGTTAGCTGCAATATTTCCGTCTCTTACAGACCCACACGAAAGATCTCCTTTGTTGTTCCGTTTATCTCTTCCGTTTCATACAGGAAAAGATTGCTCCGCAAGTATGCTTGACGCAATCATCCACGCTCCATTAACTTCCGCAATCGTTGTCTGACAAGAGCAGGGATGAAGATTTCCATCCTTTTGTTTCTGAAGCGTGTATTCGACGGTGGAAAAAATGGCAAAAAAATTGGCAAGCTCTTTTCTTAAGAGATAAAGCCCTGAAAACAGCTTAATCATTTGTCATGAAATGAAAAAGAGATATGTTTCTTTGGTCCATAGAAGACGAATTTCGGCATTTGGGACATTCTACGTAAAAGCAGTCATTTCTACGAAAAGCAGTAATTTTTTTCAATTGAAGGGCTTGGAGGATGAAGGGGCTATGTTACCTTTAAAAAAATGAACACTCTGGGCAATGATAAGCGATGGTTACAGGTAAGCAAATAAAATTTGGTACATCAAAAAGTAGATGTCATTAGACTAATTTCATACGCACACTAGCGACAAAACCAGAAAACAAAAAAGCTGCAACAACTGCAACAATAAAACTTTAAACTTTAAATAACTCGCAATTTCTGTTTTGTCACATGACCCTTATCACCCAATCAAACCCTTCAAGTGTAAATCTTCTCATTTTTCCTGACAGATCTATATCTAATTTTAAAGCTTGTAATAAGCAAATTTGTTTTTCCCAAGAAGTCACACGTGCATGCGTGCATGTGTGATTTTTTAAGGGAAAAAAAAATTGTTCATTACATTTTTGATGTACTACTCTTTTGATATCAATACTAGAACTTACACATGTGAGATAAAATGTCTGGTTTTCTGTGGGACGGCAACTATTTATTTTCGCTAAAACTAAAGCTGAAAAACAATTTGTAGGAAATCAAAATGCATATGTAATAAATTTGCAACAACAGGTTCGAAGGATATATAGCTAGAATAATGAACTCTAAAGCTGACATCCAGAAGTGAAATATTTAGCAGCATTATAGTGCATATGTTTTATTTTATTGAAGCATTTAGCTTGTGCTTAAACTTTTGCACCACATTGTATTTTCAAATTTTATCAGGAAAACTTAATCCTAAAGGCATGAAAATAATTTTAGGGCTTTTTTTTTACTTTTTACTATTAGTTGTACTTATTTAGGGAATCATTGAAGAAATCATCCGGCCCACACATTGAAGAAATATCTACCCCACATAATTTTTAAAAATTCGCATCTTATCATCTTGTTCACAGAACTATTTTAATCGAGTTGAGGCGTGCTACATTTCTGCTTAATATTAAAACAGCGGTGTAAATAAAGTAATAAAACTATAACTAGAAATTGCACTTGTTGTTGAAAATTGGAATTAAAAGTTGTAAGAAAAGGACATATGTTATGGAAAGAAAAAATAAATTAGAAATGTCAAAAATGCTGTAACTTACGTTTCACTAATCACCACCACATTGGGCTAAAATAACCAAGACGGACGTCAACCATAAAGTTGAAGTCTGTCTGGAAAAAATGAGGAAAAACTTTTAATGTCCGCAAACTTTATTATTGCGAGATTTATCTAAATTAAAAATCTGTCACCTATTTTAAGGTAGGAGTGAACTAAATTAAATTATTTTTTTCAACATCTACGTAAAGACAGAAGGAAAGAAAGAGGGGAAAACGCAGAATGAGTCGAAAATTAAATTCACATTCCCCCCCGCAGAAAATGAAAGAATCGGAAAACATTTGCTTCCGAAATAAATTATTGCTCAAAATTGTACGCCAAGGATATCTTTAAAAAGAATTTTGAGACAGCATTTCCTTAGATTTTATTTCGAAGACATCTGGTTTTGACTGTTACAGTTTTTCCATTCTTCAATTTTAACATTTTCATTCAACTGTCGGACAGTTCGACTGCTTGGAATAATTTTATCAAAGGAAAAAAAAAATCACTGCATTCTTCGGAATGTAAAAATTCAACTCGGCAGCCGGTTTCGTCACAAATCGTTAAAACTGTTGTTTTAAAATAGAAATGTTGATGTCAAGTTTCGAAGCGACACGACGAATTAGGAATTTTCTGCGATTGAATTTATTGGAAACTTACGAAGACAATTAATCACGCGTTTATTCAAGTAAATCCTAAATTTAATGTTTGCGCGCGCCTACACAAAGCCTTGTTTATATAAGGGTGTGCCGAAAATGACTTTTTTTTTAAATCTCGATGATGGGTATTGCTAAAAAGGTGTCATTGAGGCAGCAAAGTGCACAGAAAAAAAATGAATTTTTTTGGTCAATTTCTTGATCTGCCGCAATCGCGTTTGGAAAAGATGTTTTTTAAGATTTTTAAGAAATTATTTAAAAATATTTTTTAGCATCTAACATTTAATGCATCATATATGACAAAAAATGCAATTATTTTAAAACAAATGCCTCGAAAACAGCATTTCGACGTTTTGACAAAATTTATTAAAAAGGTATAAAAAAAAAAAAAAAACAGTAAAGTGCCTAATCTTCCACGCATTTTTGGAAAAGGAAGGAATTATACTACAGACCTCAATTTTTTAATGATATTTCTATATCTCCAATCGCACTTTTTCCGCCCTACCCGTTATCGAAAATGGAAGAATTTTTTTTATTTAATAACTTGCTAAAAATCTCGAAAAAACTACATTTTTTCCAACTGCGCGCTTTTTTCCCCCTATAGCACCTTCTCCGCAATACCCATCATCGAAATAAAAGTCATTTTCGGCCCACCCTATTGTTTATGTGCGACATTTAAAAAATGTTTGTTAATGCTCAGAGATTACTTATGTCTTAAAGTTTCATCTATGTTTTTGCTTGAATTCTTAATTAAACTGTGACCTTCTAAAATAATGTATTTCACTGCTAAGAGGCATTTGTGAAAAACAGATTAATTCCTTCAAGATGATTTTTTTATAAACACAGGTTGGTTTCCAGTTATTTGTTAGGGCTTAAAACCAATAAAAATTCTCATTTACTAAGTAAAAAAAAATTTAGAAACATGTTTTTGTTTTTCTTTAAGGTAACTATTATAAGAGAATGAACGTAAACGTATCTTGGAAAGTTTACATGAACCATTTGTCGTAGTTAAAAACTTACCTATAAGTTTATTGTTTAAAATTGGTCTTTTTCTTTTGTTTGTTATTATAAAACAAGTAACAGTTTTTCATCTTAAAGGTCATTACATGTCAAACCAACAATTCACTCAACCTGATCATCTCAGATTTTCATAAAACTTAGAGATATTTTTATTTGATACCCTAAATTTACGCATAGTTAAAAAAAACATCTATTAGTCATAATTGACAAGAAATTATTTTTTAGAAATGCGTTAAAAAGCATTGTTTTTACTTGACGGCAGTGCTTTAAAATGTTTTTACTTAAAGTTTAGAGTTACTACACACTTGAATAACAGATTACTTTTAAGATAATTTCATTTATGCTATTTCAAATGTTATTGACATTTTCATTTAAAAAGTTTTCGAAGTTAAAAAAAATAAGGTTTTGAAGATTGTGCAGGTTTAAACATTTTGAAAAAAGGAATTTTTTTTGAAATGTATTTAATTGAATACATCCAAAAAATTTTATAACGGCAACGTGAAAAGTTTGGCAGTTGTAGCAGATTATGTAGGACACTTTTCTGAAATTTTTGCTGAAACTTGTTTTAAAATGCTATAACTTAGTTTTATAAGTGCGGCAGAGTTGTATAATAACTCACATTAAAGACAATTACATGTGCTTTACGTTGATACGTAACTTCAGTACATTTCTAGAAAAAAAAACCATTTTTTTGCACAAACTCGTAAAATTTAAAATGCAAAAGGTTTCGAAATAATTAAAAAAAAAGTACGATTTTAATTAATTTTAATGAATGCAGTGAAAAACTTAGAATGAGACCACGAAGGGTTCAGTAATTACTATAATAGAGAATGTAGAACGCTTTTTTAAAATGTTTGCTATAACTTACTTTAAAATGTTACAACTACAGTTTATGTGGGATACAGAGTTGTATAACAGCTTCTTTAAAAGAAAACTGCATAAAATTTAATTTTATATATGATTTAAAAACTTTTCCAGATTTTTTCTTTTACAAGGCATTGCAACTTTAAAATTCAAAAAGTTTTGAGATAGTGTTTTTTTTTTTAAAAACATTTTGGGAAAAAAAAAGATATTGTAATTTTAGAGTGTGCTGCAGTTATTAGACATTCTTGAAACAATATTTTTTTTTGGCAGTTTTATTCTTCACTCCATCGCATTTCTCCGGACAACTCTTCCCTGCTGCACACTATAACCTGTGTAACGGGAGGAGGCGGCTCAAAGTAAAATTAATTTCCCCCTCTCCGCACTTTTCCTCTGATGGTTGTCATAGTTACGGCGCTAAGGATTTTTCTCCACTTAGCTCTTGCAAGAATGGTTGAATACAAACGGTTAAAATTGCTTCGTGAGTAAACTATTATTCTATTGAAAAATCAATGTTAAAAAAAGCACAACTTTTTCTCAGAAATTTTGCTGTATTAATGTATGATTAGATTTGTTAAAAAAACATTGAGAAATTAGCTGAGACGTGAGGATATAAATAAAAGCGTAAGCCTAATTCAATAAACATAAAATAAATGAAATGCCTCGACAGCAGTGCATTGAAAAATGAGTAGAGCTGTTTTCTTTCGTACGGTTTCCATAGAGATGACGCAAAATTTCTAAACTTGATACGCCTGTTATAAAGTAACCGAGTATAGTTATTACAAAATCAAATGGTAATTTTTAACCTTATAAACATAACACACCTTGATTGTATTCTTTTTCAGACGAAAATTTCGTTCTTCAAACATTCCTTGCGATTACTGCACACAATAGAGCTATTCCTCTAGGACAATCCAGAACTCTGTTCAAACTATTTCAGCCAGGCTACATAAACTTTTATAAGCTTTTAACTCTGTATCAAAGTAGTTTTAATGTTAATAATAAAACTCCAAGTCTTAAACGAGTTTACTGGATTTGAAACTTAATGAATATTAAATATTTTAAATAATGACATCAATGCGTTCCATCAGGGCGATGAAAAGTGGATCAAAGAATCCATAAAGATAATGAGTTAGCTCGTTAGGGCTTAAAAATAAAATTAGATAAAGCCTTCTCCAACTCATTATTTTTTCGCAGAAAAGGTATTAGGTTGCAAAGGCTTTTCGCTTCGCTTAACTGGAGGTGAAATTGCATTAAAATATTCGTATCTCAGATGTCGAGTTTTGTGAATAATAAAGGCTCTTGATTACTTTGGCGGAGTTATTTCGCACAAAGAAGAACCAAATTGAATTTTAAAAAATAACTTTTCTTGCTTTAAAGACGAGACTTTCGTATTAAAATTTTCGCATGCTGCTTCCCCCCCCCGCCTTTATTTCTGGCAAAAAATCATTATCCTTCGTTATTGTTCTGTCTGAAGGTCGTTACGGTGCGGAGACTTTTTCAAGAAAAATTTACAGTATTCATTAAGTACGAAAATAACTGAGAGCATAACAAAACAGAAAATAGGAAAATATTTACGTTTTAAATTTCACTTTTAACAATGTAGTAAGTTTCTGAGTATAATATTATAAATCACAAAGAGAAATTTCTTCAACACACACACCTACAGGCAAACGCAACAAAGAAATGAATTCGAAGAAAATTATTAGTAATAAAATTTCTTCGCTGAGATAGTATGTAAAGAGTCTAAATAGTGTTTTTTTTTTAAATTAGTTCATGGGATGATTATTTAATTGTTGAAGTTAAATCAGAAAAATATATTTTAAACCTTTAAGCGGTTTGCCCGTACAGTGTACGTGCAACCCGAAATTGGTCTCATCTGGTTTGCCCGTACGGCGTACGGGCATCGATATTTTCAGATTTCCTTTTCTGGTTTGCCCGAACTGTTTGGAAAATCGTAAACCTCAAAATTCACAGTAAGTGTAAGAGAAATTTTTGCATAATTTGTAAACCATTCTTTACTACTGCATGCAGAATGTATTTGAAAAAAGCAAACATTTCGGGGTTTTGTGACCAAAATTGTAAAATAAAAAAAGTTGTAAAAGCATTGAAAATGAAAAAAAAAATTAAAAAATTCTTAATATTCTTATTCTGTTAAGTATGGTACTTAACTTTATGCAATAAAAAAAAAGCCTTTTTTGGAAGCATTTCTGGTAAAATAATTGACCGCTTAAAGGGTTAATAACCGTAAGAGAAAAACTGGTGTGGTCCCAGGTTCGAGTCCCGGCTTGGGCGTGGTTGTGTTTTCTCTCTCCTGTCCTTGTCCTTTCTTTGCGTGAATGTGTTGTTGTGAAAGGTTGCCTTACCCTATAAACGGGTACCTATGGCACGTGTGTACTGTGGAAGTCGGACTTCACACCAAATTACGGTACAGTTGGAAAAGTGAAGCAGTGCACTCCAAATTGCCAGCCTGGCTGGCGTATGAGAAAAAAAGAGAGAAAAACGTCTGGCATTCAATTGAACGGTTATTATGATTTATTGATTTCCAAAATGATATTTAAGAAATATTTATTGTTCAATAACTGTGACGTATCTCGTAAGATGCAACCCTTACTGAGCAAAAAAGTATTAATTATTGTTTCTATAGATTTTCAAATTTAATCGCATTATATAGAAGTGGTGTCCATGTTCTTACTGAATTTCATACAATTAAACAAGGATCTTACATATTCGGAGACTTTGCAGCACTTTGTGCAACAATTGATAGCTCTTTCAAAATGGAATTGCCATGTTGTTCATAGATTTTAATGTTTTCTGAAGATTTAACGATTCTTAAAAATGTGACTTTTTTGTATTTTGCTGTTATTTTTTTACTGACCCTGTAAATTTCTGTTTCTTATAGATGCTTTTATTTTTGCATTGGAACTAAATCAGTCTTTACTGTTATAAAGGCACTTCAACATTTGCAAGGATTCAAAGTAAAGTAGTTTTTTTTAATGAAACTGTACAGTTTTGAAATTATGTTTAACATTACAAATAATTCTTAACAGCAGAACATTTTAAAATTCAAAAGCAAGAAACGTACAGTTGATTTATAAATCTTTGTTTATTTATGAGCTGAAACCCAAAAACCAAACGAAAAGTTCGATGCTTAAAGTTTTATTGTTAGCATTAATACATTTCAATATTTATTGGACTTCGGGCAAAATACTAACACAACTTCATCTTCTAAACTAAACAATTTTATTGCGACATTCGCACATGCATCAATTTTTTTATGACATGCGTGTTCATTTCCATTCGTACTAGAATGAAGTGCACAATAAATTTTTAGTATTATTCTGTAGCTCTTTTGTTTTGTAGATTTTTTTTATGGCATTCATGTTTTTTACAAACTTAAGACATAACTTTTGATATACAGTTTCAATATTTTAAAAGAGTAGCAAACGTAGTTTCATTTATTCGAGAAACGAAAAGAAAAAAAAAAAGGTTTGAAAAGCTTAAGCTGCTGTTATTAATTGCAATAAGTTATTGAATTCATATCCCAATAACTGGTTTTCATTTAAAAATATCTTTTAAAATCATTTTTCTACACATTACAAAATTTTTAATTGTGATTAAAAAAAATCACTTACGTGAAAAATAAAAATATTTTTAAACAAAAAAAACGAACTACAAAATACCTTAACTACAAAGTACATCATATGTTCATTTAGAAAAACATTTAAGCTCAAAAAAAAAAAAAAAAAAAGGATTCTTGCGGAACATTCAAGACATAGGGCATGCATTTTTCTTCCCGAATTCTGGATTTTAGTTCAAAATTTTTCCAGTAGATGCCGCTACAGATACAAAACTCATTAAGAGAACTCATTGAAAACCACATCCCATTTCTTGGAAAATTTTAATGAATGAAATTAAATTTTAATATCTTCAAAACCTCCACCATATTCTGCAGGAGCATCGGTTAACTATTACACGGGTTTCAAAAATTTATAACAGAAAAACGCATAGGATTAAAAAGAACAATTTTTGAGGAATCTTCATGGCTTGAAGAGTCATGTGTGTAGCAAGTTTTTCTTCTTAAAACTTCTGGTTTCGGTTCAAGTGTTTTCCGAGGATGCAATATATTGACTAAATCCGTGAATACTTAATTAACTTGAAGAAATAATCATTCATGAATAGTGCTGCCATTCCACTGTAAGCTTTCCAGATAATACAGAAAAGTCCTTCCCTAGCAGAAAGTCTCACATTTATTACAAATATTTTTGGCATTAAAATTTATGCCCGTAATTTATTTGCTAAATTAGGGCGACGCAGGATGAAAAAATACCGTTTTCTTAGTACAAGTGTTCAAAATTATAATAATAGCAGCAGTAGTAGTATTATTAAAAAAATGACCAACAAGTTACTACATACTACAAATATAAAACATGTTAGTGTGTCATTCCATTATTATTATTATTGATATCATTATTATTATTTTGTTCCATTGTAAAAAAAAAACATTGTCTTTCCAAATTTAAATTTACTGTGGATACTCTAAATTTTAACGAATATTTCCCCACAAAATAAATTATTCGTCACTTATTTACCTTTACTTCTGTGAAAAATCTCTCTATTAAAACTAAACTCGTAAAAGATTCATCATCGAGCCAAAAAAGAGCGGGTTTAATTACTGACAAGATATAAATCAACTGATACTATATCAGGACGGAAAGACTACAGCAAAAACTTCCACAAGCTGGTTGTAACTGATAAGTTACAACCAGTTACTCAATCAGTGATTGGCAGCAACTAAGGTTTACCCGTTCCTTGGCTCATTAGTTATATTTTTACTTTCTACCAAATTTATCTTCCTCCGCAGATAAAGAGAGCATTTTTCGGAGTATTCGTTACTTAGCAATGATTTAGAATGATGACCTTTTCACGTCAACTGAGAGCATTAATTTCTGATTCCAAATTTAAGTTTTATCCTTCACATTGATTAAGTTCATTGAATGTAGATGAAAGGGTATGTAAGTTGTAATTGTCAAGTATGAAGCATTCGTAATTGCGTAGATTGTCTAGTGCGATCATATTAAAAGATTATTCACCCCGCACAATCTTTTTTTCATAAAAATGAAAGTCCAAAGACTAAGCTGCCATACAGGAAAAAGTGAAAAAAGAGGTTTAGTTATTAGCTTTATAATGGAAAGAGATAAGAGTTATCAATTGGAAGCTGTGCTATTTTTAAATGGTTTTTATTTACCATGCATTCTTATTGTATACCGATATTATGTAGAGTTACAATTTTATGTGACTTATGTTAACTTAAGATTGTTTTAAAAAAATGTCTGTTAGTCAGCATAAGACAGTATAAAGTTTACCATAATCATTAATACATTTTACACTGCTCGACATTGAAAATGCAACACCAAGAAGGAGTGGTCAGAAATTCATGCAAATTTTACTGTAGACGCACGTCACTGAGTTATGCAAATGATATGAAACGCGCAGCTCTCCGACGCACGTGAAGTAAGATATAAGAGAATGAAGTTGAAAAGTGGGCTATGTTCATGTTGGTTTTTCTGCCAGACTAATTATCGGAGAAATTTGGTTTTTGTCTCGAAGGATACGTGTGATAAGGGGAAATGCCACACCGTCCTCAACGAAGACACTTCCAGCATATAGACGACTTTACAAGGGGTATGGTGATCGGACTGAGAAGGGGAGGTTGGTTCATACGTCAAATTGCAGCTGATACCCACATGGATGCAAGCACTGTGCATCGGCTGTGTCGGAGATGGTTGGAAAGAGGAAATGTAGCCACATTGAGGGGTGCAGGTGCAGCCAGAGTGACGTCAGACCGCTTGGATCGACGGATTCACCGACAAGCTGTGACAGATCCGCAAGTCACTTGTACGTCGATTCTGCAGCACGTGCAAGGTACCCTGGATGTTCCTGTGTCTACCAGAACCATTTCCCGTCGACTGGTTGCACGTGGCCTGCAATCACGGCGCCCGCTAAGAAGACTGCCATTGACCTCACAGCACAGACTCCAACGTTTGGAATGGTGCCGGACAAGAGCGACGTGGATGTCAGAATGGCAAACCGTAGTGTTCTCAGATGAATCCCGCTTCTGTTTGTCCAGCGATAGTCATCGCATACGTGTGTGGCGTCGACGTGGAGAAAGATCGAATCCGGCAGTAACTGTGGAACGCCCCACAGCGCGACAACGTGGCATAATGGTTTGGGGCGCTATTGCATACAATTCCGTATCACCTCTAGATCGTATTCGGGGCACTATGACGGCCCAACGATATGTAGATAATGTACTGCGGCCGGTGGCAATCCCCTACCTTCAGGGTCTGCCAAATGCAATTTTTCAACAGGACAACGCCCAGCCTCACAGTGCTCGAATCAGCCAACATGCTCTACGAGGTGTACAGATGCTTTCCTGGCCACCATACTCACCTGACTTGTCACCAATCGAACATGTGTGGGACGTGATTGGGCGCCGTTTGCAGAACCTGTCACTGCCTCGTTCAGAGGACGAACTGTGGCAAATGGTTGAAAGGGAATGGAGTGCCATCCCTCAGGACACCATCCGCAGACTTATTGACTCCATGCTTGATGCACGAAGAAACACGTATGTTTCTTCGTGCATCGCTGTCCGCGGTGGTCCTACTTCTTACTGAGCCGACGCCGTCCTCGCTCTAAATTTTGCTTATTTATTTTGAAATAAATATCACTTATTGTTCCATGCTGTCCCTGTCTTCTTACCAAATTTCATCATTTTCTGACCACTCCTTCTTGGTGTTGCATTTTCAATGTCGAGCAGTGTATATTTATTGTATGCCACCGGGTTTCGAATCTCAAGCAAATTAGGAATATTTTATAACTAAAAATTACTGCACAAAAGGAAAAAAATGATGCTGTACTTATTTACCTTCCTATTTTTTAATTAATTTTTACAGTTCATTAAAAGATTAATTACATATTTTGACTTTGTAATTCGAATTTTCAATAACTTTTTTTATAGTGTGACTCTGATAAGTTGAGTTATCACTTTGACAATGTTAACCTTTTGTTTGGGTGTTCAGTAAAAATAAGAAGTGAATTTGAGTTGGAATTATTTTCCAAATATGACAAAAAAATAATCTAACTCAACTAAATGCCAATTACCCTTCCTTAAAGCCCGAAAAGAGATGCACATGTGAGGTTCATTGAACAGAGTCACACTATAACAGTCAAACCTCTTATTCTCGTTACAGAGGGAAAAATGCACAAATATTTTATTACAATATTCGTCCTTTCTCTGAGAACTATGAACGCTCATAGTAATAGTTTATAGGTCGGCGGAAATTTTGGGAAATTCTACTACGCACGTTTTATATTTCATCAGGATGTCTTTTCGTATTTCCCTAGAATCGTACGGATATATTTAATCAATTATATTTTGCGTGTTTCTTAAAAAGCAAATTTAAAAGTTTTCAGAAACCACACATCCTCAGATCCACAGAAGGGGAGGGGTCAAAGCGCTCATATTCAATATAAAGGGCCAGGGGGAAAAAAGATGAAAGTCACTTTTTCGTCAATTTGAGATATTATCACTATTTAGGGGCTATGAAGGACTAGTATCATCTGGTAGAACAACAAGGAGGAAAAAAGATGAGAAGCGACCGAAATGAGTATGAAAGCTCGAAAAACTACATAAGGAGCTACGGGAAAGTAAACTTTGTTCTTCGTTTTTCTCGAAATCGCTTTTTGGTCACTTTCATCTTTCCCCCCCCTGGCCCTTCATATATATTATCGAAAAACAGCAAAAACTACTCCCATATCCATGTAAAATTTTAATATCTGAAAGCATAAGGTAGGGGGGGGGAGTCCCCGGAGTTACCATATCGCAACTGTTGCAATGACACACTTAAACCAGTGGTTCTCAACGGGGGCGCTACCGCCCCCTTGTGGGCGGTGGGAAGGTGCTGAGGGGCGGTGAACATGTTTTGGGCAGTAGGGGGGCGGTGGGCATATTTTGGGCGATAGGGGGGCGGTGGAAAAATTTGGGGATCAGATGACAATAAATGTGTTAGAATTTATTTCAATTTTAAAAATCGAAATTGAATTTTGCATTAAATCAAGAATCCAACTTGAATTAATTGTGTCGAAGACAAAATAAACTATGCACTCTGGAATTTTTAAACTTATTTTCTAATGTTTTTCGGGAGTGACTGTTTTTTATTAAAATAGTTTAGCTATTTTGCTTATCTTTTTTTTCCTTTTCGCTCTCTCTCTCTCTCTCTCTCTCTCTCTTTTGTAGCGATTTGACTTTTTAGTGATCGTTTTCGTCCGATAATTTTGAGAGAATGTTGTAGCTTGTCTACGGAGAGATGGCGGATGACCTTGAAGTGGAAACGGACCTCTTTTATTTTGAAATAGGAAGAATCAGCGTCAAAAATTATTTTTTGTTCACTCGTACATTAAAACTTTTACTTCCGGCGTGATCTCTCTGCTGCTACCTATTACAAAGTAAAGCGGTTCGTTTCCACTTTAAGGTCACCCGCCATCTCTCCACGGTCCAGCTTTCCCTAAGGAAGAACTGTTGCAATAAATCGCAGTTGCAATCAGGGTTGCATGGTTTTACCTAGGTTTTATTAGCCAATTTATCTAATTTTGATCACACATAGCTAGGTAAAATTCAAAAGCATTAGTCACACCATCATTTGGTTATTTTTTAGCCGAGCTGTTGATAGATTCTTTTTACCACAACAATGTAATTTCTAATAGCTGTAAAAAATTTTAATAATGCCTTTTTTTAGTAATTATCATGCATGTAAAAATATCATCCTGCATTTGCAGGTGAAAATGGTCATATTAAGCCCTCAAGTTTCAGTCGCCTATTTTGATTGTTGCTAAACAAAACTGGTTTTCAGACTGAGCAATGCCCGTTTAGGATATCAGATTTCAATTATTATTGCCGAAATTTAATGGATTTCCAAATACTGGAAAAAAGATTCACAATTGCATTCGAGTGTCTCCCAAAAATAGTGTTTTAGGCAGAACATTATATGTCATCGATTTTGTTTTTTGTTTTTTAACTTTCTTAATTTTCTTTTACCATGTTCTCATAAGTTAGCTCAGTACCTATCAGAAAGTAAGTCCTGCCCTAAAGATATCCAAAATATCTCAATGGTGCGGGGCATTCGTGCAATTTGGCTATTTTCCTCGGTTTGGTTATTTTCCTAAATTTTTACCTGGCAGTCGTCTTTGCAATACTTAGAATGCCAGATCACTTTGACTTTTTTGTTTGACCTCAGTATTTTAACTTTGGTTTTTGCTCACTTCATTTTGGTTTATTTTTACCGAAATCTCCTTCGATGATGCTCACGTTTTTGTCAACATCTGCAGTCTTTGCACAAATACTTCTGAGTGTTTTGAGGATATTTTTCTCTCTCAATGTTCCTCAATGGCTCATGAACCCTTTTGAAAATATTGAGACAGCTGATGTTCAGTATCAATAAGAATTGGTGGAACTTTCAACCACTGAAACTTGAAAAGCTGGTTTCCAGAATGTTAAAAATCTTACAGGATTTTGACTGCAAGGAGACATTAGTAGCCCTTATCCTTGATTATGAGCTATATTCAAATTTTTTTTAATCGTCTTCCCCTCTTCCTACTTCGTCGAATGAGGATTCAGTGTTGTCACCGATCTAGTTACGAAGCAGAGAAATCGACTTCAAATCATCCCAAGAGGAGACTTGCGCCTTCACCGTACAAAAAATAGTAAACCGACCATGAGGAAACGGGTTTTTAACCACCAAGAACAAATATATCTCACTAACATATATTTCTGAATGTTCCTTTCATATTTTGAATGAGAAAAAGAATGCTTTGCTAGTTTATTTTTATTGCATCTGATTGTTTCCTTCATTTTTTGAGTAAATTTTTTTTTTGCTTGTTTATTTCTATTTTGTTTCATTTTATTTTGTTATTATACTTTTAAAAATAAATATTTACAATTCTAGGTTTGTTTTTTATTTTTATTCTTCATTTTAATTTCAATAATGACTAATGAGGAAATATATATCTTGTTTAACCATTGTACAAAATTCCGGAAGGAAATTATTTTAAACTTTAAAACTCTTTTCGCATGCCCCCTCACCTTTAATATAAATGGGGGCGTTGGAAAAAATTTCACTCGTAAAGGGGGCGTTAGCCACAAAAAGGTTGAGAACCACTGACTTAAACGATATGGCGATCGACCAGAAAACTGACTCATTTACACTAAATTATTTAAAAAAAAAACATTTTGAAATGGAGGTATTTTGTGTAACTTGTTTTAAAGCACTAGCATGCTGGTTTCTCAACGAAACTATTCAGAAGGACATGACTTAGGAGATAGACTCCGTCCGAAGAAAAATGTCGCATAGAAAATGGAAGTGAGTTGAACAGTTTTTCTCAATTTAATCTCTACTAAGAATCATGGATAAAAAATGTTGATGCGTGCTGGGAAATAAATGATATATTTATACCATTAGGGGAGGAGGCACGGGGTTGAAAGTTTCGTCCCTTTCTGAAATATGATTTTCAAATGCCCATCCATCAACTGGGAATAGAAGTTTCTGCATGGCAATATTTCATTTAAATTTACACATAACTCAAACTATTATCTTCAACATATTCGACATTTTTCGAAGTCAATATTGTTTTTCCTACGACAATTTATCAGAAAGTTGTTTGTTACGCAAATTTAGGAAGTCAATTACGAAATTCGATTCAGCACCGTCTATTGCTTCGTCTTAGCATATTTTTCGGCGTTTGAAAATACTATTTTATAGTGAATACATCAACTCTGGTGATAAAATGGTAATGATAGGAGTTAAATGCTGAGTTAACGTTAATTTAGTATTATCCGATTGTTCATTCAAGTATTTTAGTCTTATGACTCAGTTAAGTGTAAGGAAATTAAACTTTCAAAGTTAATTATATTTACAAATGCATCCCCTCTGCAGGTTTTGAAAGTAATTAACTTATAATTTTGCTGCTGTTCCAACCACTTCATCTCAAAAAGTATGATCCTTAAAAATGAATAAACTTGAAACTTATATTTAATGACTCTGCTGCGAAGAGCTAAAAGAAACTAAAAATAAAGTTTCGGCAGAAACAGTCTTCCCATTAATTGTGGTTTCTTAGTACGCGGAAGAAATCGTTATGAAAATACACCTTAACATCGTACTTAACATTTCTATATTTTAAACTTTACCAGTATTTTTTTTTTCAAATCTTAGCTTCTATTTACCAAGAATGTAATCAATTATATGAAATTACGACCCGATTTGGGGAGGGAAGAATTGAGGGTGCATATGTGTCCCACTAGTATTTAACTCCTTGGCTACATAAATCCCACTGTTATTCTGGAATTTAGAAACTAATGGGACAGCAGAAACTTAGTTTTGAAAATAGTTGAAAGGGCTAGGGGATAAAGGTGATATGTAACAAGTTTAGCTTTACTTACCTTTTACCATGGATGAAGGTGTTATGGTAATATTTTTTTTGAAAGCTTTTTCTAGAAATTAAAAATATTGTCACATATCACTTTTATTCACTTGCCCCTTCAATTGTGTTTATGAGTTAACACATTTGAACATACACTAATTTGAATTTGTTAATCGGCGAAATTCAAATGTCACATATAACCTTTATCCATTGCCCCTTCAGTTAACGGTCAGAAATTTTCCTGAATGGGATTTTTGTGCCCTGTTGGTATTTTAAGGGTTTAAATGTGCTTTAATTGTTATTGAAAAGTTAGTAAAATTTTCGCTCTGGATGGGAAAAATAACACGAGGTAAAAATGCTTCTAACAATTACTTAGAACTACTTTAAAGTCAGGGACGTCATTTCAAGTTTTTCCAGGGGGTGGGGCAAAGGGTCCTAACACAATGCAATTTCTTTGGAAAACATTAAAAACCACGTCCACTTATATGTAAATACATTTATTTCTCAAAGCCAGGGGGGGGGGACAATTGACCCCCCTGCCCCCCCCCTAAATGACGGGCCTGTTTAAAGTGTCCTTTCAATCTGGAGAAGTGATTTTGTTTTCAACGTAAGTTGTGACATGGGCTTTATGTAACCCCAAAATTACATTTTTATGTCCTTTACTCAATTTAGCAAATAAAAGTAAGGAAATTTGAACGGAGTTTTCTACTGCTTATTTAAATAAATACAATTGAAATAGTACCGAAAATGCACATACATGCACAGATAAAGCCATATATGTAAATATTATAAAACTTTTATATGCACAAATTCAGATATCTTACAATTTCTGTTGTAAAATTACTTAGAGACAAAATTACGCAAATTAACCACGTTAGGTAGAAGGAAAACAATTAATTTAAGTATGGGATAATAATGTTTACGGAAAGACATTTTTTGAATTCAAAAATTACAATGTGAGGAAACTTTCCTTTTTGGTGGGGGGGGGGGGCATCACACCCCAGACCGTTAAAGTAATCGATTTTATTCAACTCTAAATTTACTCTGTTAGGTTCAATCACTCAGTATTTTGCTTTACAAAACGTAGATAGTCTTCTAACGCAATCCAGAAAAGCAAGATAAAAAAAGTTTAAGATGAAAATTTTTCTTAGGGTATAATGTATCTCATCAGTTAAGAGTTAAGGGTTTCATGAAAACTCAAGCATAGTGTCATCATTCATAATTCTGGTATCATTCTGATTGAAAAAAATCTAATGTAATAAGAAATCATCACTGTAGGTTTCTCAAAATTGATTTATACTATTATTTATCACAAGAAAATCTGTAGGTTCTTTGAAAGTTTCAGCAAATGATAAATTAAGCAAATAGCTATATCCGTTGTTTAAAATTTTGCTCAGGGGAAGAGGGAGGGCAGTGTACACTTAAAGCTAATTTATAGGAAAGCAATAAAAACCACTTATACTAAAACGTAAAAACAATAATTTTTCAAAGCTCGAGGGGGAAGGAGGCTAAATTGACACAGCCACATGAGAGGCATGCAAATAGCACCTCTTTTTGAATGCTTTCTTTTTTACTAATTTTACTCGTAAGCTCGGAGCTTTATTCGAGATTTTAGCCTTCGGTTCCCCCTCGTGGGAGCTGTTAAAAGTTATTGAAATATTTTCAACTATGTTCAATATTGACGCAAAGTTTGCCCGCCACTGCAATGAAAGCGCAAACGTGCCAATGTCTGCTATGATAGAATTCTTACAATCGACTTGAGGATTGAATGTCTTGAAGTAAAATTCTGAAGAATATTGGAAATCTGTTTTAAATTTACACGTTTAAGATTTCAAAACGCATTCACTAGTAGATATTTAAAATTTTATACTTTGCACAGTAGTTTTGATTTCGATACTTCGAATGCAGTGAAACATAACTAGATTTCAATATTGATTTATTTTGTCAAAAAAAAAAAAAAAAACTAAAATAACCAGCGCATTGTGTATGTTGTACCAAAATGGCTGTTATGTGTAACTTGCTTCTATAAGTTTCGATGGCAAAGTGCTTTTTTGCATCATGAAAGGCAGGCCTGATAACTGAGCAGGCTAACTAGGCCGTGACTTGGAGCCCTCACTTTTTAGCAGCCTCCAAACGGCTAAAATTTCTTTGTCATTTGCTGTGAGTTTGATTGCATTAGGTCTCCTAAGAAGTACTGACGAAGTATTCAGCGTTATTTTAATCGGGCCCTGATGAAAAGTATGCACACTTTTCTGCAATTTATCTTGTCTGACCATTACAACCACTGTGAGGGTATTATTAATAAATGATTTTAAAATTCAACCTAAAAGCAGAAAATTTTGACACGGTCAGCTTACCAACATTATTTACTTTTCTCTTTCAACTCGAATTTTCAGATAACCAGTTGATTTTCAGAAGAAATGTTTGAAAACATTTGTTGACTTTTCTCCTTCCAGGGACGTCATTTCAAGTTTTTCCAGTGGGGTGGGGGCAAAGAGTGAAAACACGATGCAATATCCTCGGAAAACAGCAAAAACCACGCCCACTTATATGTAAATACATTGACTTCTCAAAGTCAGGGGGGTGGGGCAATTGACCCCCCTGCCCCCCTAAATGACGGTCCTGTCTCCTTCCTATACTCATGCTTTTTAGCGCCGTCGTCGAGGTGTAAAAAATATTTCATGAGTAGTTAATTGAACCGTACCAGGCTGTATTTAAACTTGAATTTATAGCACTTCATCTATTCCTCTGAAAATCCGTTTCTTACACAGAAAGACCAAGTAAGTAGTCTTATTTTATTCAAGTTTGACATTAGTTTCTGTCGCGTCAAACTTAATCAATCAAAATGAAGATATTTTGTGCCATCGTCTCGAGAGGTTGGATTTCTTTATTAACATACTAGCTGCGTGGCCCGGCTCTGCCCGGTCTTCCTTGAGAATAAAAGTTATGTCAAGTGACGCGTTTCTAAAAAGTCCCGATTAGATTCAAGTCGACACGCAGTACGAAAAATTAATCAATCACCGAAACAGTTCAAAAACCCCGTCACAGTAAAACCCTAAAAGGAAAAGCACGAATTTTATTTGTTTCTATTCTAGGAAGAAAAAAGAAAACCTTTTTCTTATGAATAATTTCTTGCAAGCTATTTAATTTCTTTAACGCTCGTGTATATGATATTAACAAATCCAATTTGAAATTGATTTTTACTAACTTGAACACACTGTTAAAACTACGGGTGGCGCAGGGGTGCCAATAAGAAAGTTGGGGTGGAAGCAAGGTGCCATGGGGTGCCATTGCGAAATTGAAATGCTCTTTTCGTACCAAAAGGCCTGTCAGAAGGGGCCTAATGCTTTTTCTAGATCGCCATCGGCACCCTTTAGGCTAGCGCATGCTCAGTGAGACATCTGAAAGGCACCCTGATAGTCTGCGGCTGCGCATTGCGACTCAAAGATCTCATCATCATCATCAACCATTTGAATGGCGGACATCTTGTTTACGTCGACACGACAAAAATTTTGGTGCAGTGTTTTCAGTCTTGGATTTCACCTTGAGTTTATTACAAAAATGGATTAATTCTTCATTTTAATCTTCGAACTCTCACGTAAGTACATGCATTTAATCACAGTCCTAAGGTTTTCCAACATATGACACTCATTTCAATTTTTTCTAACGGAAATTTATCTCTTTATAGCGATTCTCTTTTTGCCGCGTAGACACAGCTAACAAGCAGCAGAACGCGAAGGAAAGGAAAGGAAAAACAAAAACCTCTGCCTGACTCTTTCTTTCTTATTTGTTTTTATCATGCGTATATGTATGTCATGATTTGTATTTTGTGCTTTCGCTAATATCTTTCGTTGGCGTTATTGATAACGAATGCTGAGTTCGTTATTACCAGAGCTTACTTTTTTTTGTTCCCTCAGTTGAAAAGAATAGATCCTTAAAATATATTTTGATTTTTAATCTGTCGCGAAACTGGATGTTTAACAAAAACTACTTTTCGAATACCCCTATACTTTAGTCCTTTAGTTTAGATATTTAAATGTCGAACTATACATACGTATTTAATATGTTACTCTTGATTAAAATTTTAGAAGTTAATGAAACGATTCAATCTTTTATTGATAGAATAATACAACTGAATATTTTTGATTGTTTTTGAAAGGGATCTATAAAATACCCCCCCTCTTCATTTTCGGTGCAGATAATACAGTAGTAAATATCAATAGCATTTTAAAACTACTGAGTTGAATCCAAGTCATGAATTTTTTAAAAATATGTTGGAAAGTCTGAAATGTGAGAAAATGCCTTAAATTACAAGATTAGATCATTTTCAGATCTGAATTCAAGGTGAAAATGTACCAAGACACAATAAATAAAAGTAAACACAATTGAAAAACAAAAACGCACACAGCACAGGGAGATCTGCAATAGTGAACAGTAAGGGTGCCATTATGCTTTCCTATACGGTTCCATCTTTCACCCGCGCTGCTCGTTGAATTGAGTCTGCCAGTTTTTCACCCAAGCCAAGGGTGAAATCTCGGCTCCCTACTGGGTGCCGCTGCTGTTACAAGCGTTTCACCCCGGAAAGGTGCCAATTGCAACCAGTAGTTTTAACAGTGCATGTCTGTCTCTTTTTCTGGGTGCAGTTAGTGGTTAGGAGTTTTCAAAACCTTCGGAAGATAATCCCCTTAAAAGATATTTTCAAGATTTTTCCAATGAGGCCAAAATTGAGAAGATCCGATAGTTATTTCGGGTAGATAGAGCTTACCCAATTTTTGGGCTCTTAAATTTAAATTCGAACGGTGCGGTACTTTTTTGACGTTTGAAAACTCCTACGACCCTTCCCAGGGGAGGGGCGAGTACCTCCCTGTCAAATTTGGTCGAGATCCGACGTAAACTAGATTTGTATAGGGAACACACACACACACAAATTCTTTGTTT
Source organism: Uloborus plumipes (assembly GCA_038373865.1). Taxonomy (NCBI): domain Eukaryota; kingdom Metazoa; phylum Arthropoda; class Arachnida; order Araneae; family Uloboridae; genus Uloborus; species Uloborus plumipes. Next base: position 12,107 of record JAXGGA010007788.1, on the reverse strand, counting down.
CATTTATATGTGGACAAGACAATACAAGAAATATTCACACCACAAAAAAGGAAATAACACTCAGGGCTCCTGGGAGAATCAAATACGCGACCTCCAGCATTAGAAGCGAAGCTTCCGCTTCAAAGCTACGGAGGCCTCTGAGATCAGTTTTCTTGAAGCAATTGAAAAATACGAAGAAGTGAGGGGGAGGTAGAGTGGGATACATAGTGGGGCGTAAGTGAAATGCTTCGTATGGTTCGCCGTGGCTCTGTGGTAGAAGCTGCATCTTCTAAGCCGGAGGTCGTGAGTTCGATTCTCACTGTACCCTGGGTGTCTTTTCTCTCATCTGTGTTGCAAATCTGTCATGTGTAAATAAAAAAAATGGAATATCGTTGTGGATTATTGGAGGCGAAAGTTTTCCCTTAGAGATAATAACAAATGGACCTCATTTTGTGCTATCAAATCAAAAACAAAATTCACCATGGGGCCAACTAGCCACTGCCTATTTCATTTTGGGTGGACACTGCATTTCTTTGTTTCTACTACGTCTGTTGGAATGAGACCTCTTTGGTGTAGTATGGCAGCATATCAAACTCGTAATTCCGAGGTGGTGGGTTCGATTCTCACCCTCCCCCTTGTTGTAACTTACAAGTAGTAATTTCTTCTCTGTCTGTAAAGTCTGTTCTACACTAGGTACTGTCGACCAGTGATGAGATGGAAAAGCTAACACCCGGTTTACCGGCGGAAATAGACGTATCTATTAATTTAAAGGATGGCAGCTTTTGTAGATATGTGTTAGCCTCTAAATTGATCAGTTGTACATTGAAACGAATGAATCTCACGAGCATCTAAGTTATACTTCCCCCAACATAGATAGTCTCGTCAAAGCTGACCTCAAACTGGCCGTTTGAAATTTACAGACAGTATCTGCCTTGTACTATATTGGACATGAGCTCATAAACGGGTACTGTGTGACTAAGTAGGGCTGCGGAGTCGGAGTCGATGAGTCGGAGTCGGAATGATTTTGGACCAAAGGAGTCGGAGTCACTGAAAAACATGTCGACTCCGACTCCGACTCCGACCACCTCCGATTTGGATGAAATTTTATGGAGGTGAAAACATATCTTTGAAACTAACAGATACAAATTTTCAGCGTCCAATATCCAAATCCTAAGCATCTAGGATCATTAAAAAGGGCTTCCAAATTGCGGGGTCTGCTTTGTGTTAAAATAAAGTCTGGCCATTTAACAAGAAAAGGGTTAGTTTTGTACGGAGTCAAATGACAAGAGCGGCACTTGTCCTTTGCTTTGGAGAAAAGGGACTTTTGGGAGGTCACAGTGACCTCCGAGAATTGAGGTAAATGTGGTGAAATTACGTGCGAGAATGCTTGAGAAAATGAAACTATTTGAGAGGTCACAATGACCTCCCATGACTTCCAACTGGGGTACCCCAGCTTGCCACCCCCCCCCCTTAAGTGAGTCCATGAATAGAAATGAAACTTTAAAAAATGGACTTAATATTTCAACCTTTGTTTAGGGTTTTTCCCTCTCCTAGGGGTAAAAAAAATAAATAATAAAAAAAAAGGCAGGAGTCGGAGTCGGAAGTTTTAAGATCCCGGAGCCGGAGTCGGAGTCGACCATTTTTCCTCCGACTCCGCAGCCCTGTGACTAAGTACACTAAACCGAAATGTATGCTGTCAATAAATTTTCAATGGAGTTGAAATATACAAGTACTATTAGAAAACAAATGGTACGTTTCAGTTTTGAATTTTGGGTATAGATTGTTATTCTAAGTATCAATGATTTAATTTAAAGCTGAAAGTTTCTTAATTGCGCTTATGTAACAAATGTTCTTTATTTTAATACTAAGTTCTAACTCTAAACTGATGATGCGATCTTTTTGTGTCGTAAATAACGCTGGGTAATGTGCGTGTAACCCCAACATTATATTTCTTCTACTCGTACATTGCACAAAACTTAGCGAATCAAAACAGGAAAACTTCTAATGACATTTGTGTTATTTACTTATATGGGCGATTCTCTGTAAACTGGTAATTTGCTGTCCGGACCGAGTATTTTAAAAATAATAAAGTGTAATAAAATAATTATCGCTCTAAATACGAGTAAAGTATTAATACTCGGTGGCCCAATTGTATTTGGAGCGACAACAATTTATTTTTTTTTCTAGAAATTATCTAAGCACCAAAATCACACTCCCCTGGCTGTCCCAATCCAATACTTTAACACTTCAAGGCAATATTTCAGAAAACCTATTAGCACTACATATTTTTGGCAATTAATATCTAAAAATAGAATAATGCAGCTATATTTTTTTCATGATATAATGCCTAATTACTTATTTTTTAAACTTAAAATTATCATGTAAATTCTGTCCGGAGATTTTTCAAACAGTCCCCTGAGTCAAATTCAAAGCTCCAGTAGAAAAAATCTGTTACTCTTGCAAATGTTTTTTGACATGAAGTTTAAAGCAATCAGTGTAAATTTGCTGAAATTGCCGAGAACGGTGCTGAAACGATACTTACTTATAATAATTAATACATACAACTCAGTTCAATAGAAAAACTTCAAATAACTAAAATTCTAAAATGTATTGTTATCAATCGTAAAAAGATAAAACTTTAACTTCTTTGTAAAGTTTTCGCTCCTCTGGATAAAGCTCTCTGCTTTCCACATCATAGTCTTGACCAGCATTCTTTATTTTAGCTCATACAAGTAAAGGGTTAATGTAAAACATCTTACTTTCTTTGCAAATGACCAAACATGGAAACGATGCGATGCTAAGCAAGCAGCGGAAGGGAGAATTTGGAACTAGCTTCAATTTCTTGCCAAGTCTTCAAATTTGTCTCATTTTCGGCCGACTTTAAGACCCCTCATCTCGAAAACGAGGGGACGAGGGCACTTGATCTTTGGGTCAAAGACATGTCTCAGTATGATCTTTCGAATGGTACCATTTTTAACTTTTTTCATTATTACTTAAGTCGAGTACTTTCCTGGTTAGTTTAGTTTGAGAGCCACATTTGTGATGAAAGTTAGCATCAGGATCGTTACGAAAACAGTCCTCTGGGAAGTGATTTTATTAATTTCAATTAGTTTAATTATGAAACATATTAGTTATTATGTCCACGATTTGTACCTAAATTTTTTGGTAGTCTCGTAACTAATTATGCTCCAATAGTTTTGCAGATATTACGCAACAAAGAGCAAAAACACAGTCACCTGGCACAGTCCCCTGCCTAGTTATACCAGGCGGGGGACTTGCCCCCTATCACAATTTATCAGAAAAACACAAACTTCAATTGGCCCTCTTTCAAACCAAAGTAATAGATTCATTTTCTGAGCAATAGTAAAATAATTGTACGGACATTTCAAAAAACCATGCCCGGACAGATTTCGTGTGAAAAACGACGAGTTTACAGAGAATCGCCCATATACAGGGTGCTTCAAAAAAATGTATACACACTTTAAACTATTGTAGTTTTCCCGCTCTACAAGGCTAATGTTATATTTCTTCGCCAGGTGCCAGCATAATCGTCCCTCTATGTTATATTATCAGTTGGAATTAGTAATATCAACATGGGGGACGTACGTTTGAGTTTTGAAGAACGTAAGCAAGTTATTAAGTGGTACTGGAAGTTTGAGAATGTAAATGAAGTTCAAAGACAGTGGAGAAGGGAGTATGATACAGAACCACCTTCAAGATTAACAATTACACGCATACGAGACAAATTCGAAGTTCATGGAACAGTGTGTGATGTGCATAAAGGTCATTCAGGTCGGCCTCGAACAGCTACAAGTGATGAGTCATCAACGGCAGGTCACCAATTTGAACAGTATTAACATTTGTTATTTATGTTTCATTTACATTGGACTTTCAGCTTCCTATTTTCCTGAAATTTAACTTTGTAGAACGGTAAATAAATTTTCTATGGAAGTTCAAAGTGTGTATACATTTTTTTGAAACACCCTGTATGTTGGAACCCTACTACGAAATCGGAAGATGTCCGAAAAAATTTACTCACGGTTCAAATGGATCATTGACGAACACGCAATGTCAGAGGTTGTACATTAATTTAGAGTTAGTGCATTTGAGGTTGACCAACTTGCGATTCGGTAAATTAATAGTGCTACAAGTCCCATTTCCTTTTTTAAAGATATTCGGAACACCCTTCATATCTACAATCGATCCAGATAAAAGCCTGAAAACGCTCATGCTTAGCTCATGTTTAATTACTTGGCACATAAAATGACTGGAATAAGTTAAAAATCGTTTGAACGATATATATTGAATTTTTACAGTCGAAAACATATCCGTAGTAAAAAATGAATTCTATTACCGAATTTTATTTTTCTGTGACTCAAATTCAAGTGAGTTCTATAAATAACTTCAAAAAAATTTCTTCATTATGACAGAAGTATTTCGTGTTTCAGTCATCACTGTTCATTTGTGAATTCAATTTTTCATGTCACGAATAGTTTTTACCTCGTACTCTTATAATCTTCTGTAGTCTTTAGATGAGAGGCTGCTTGTTTTCTTCTCTTTTCCATATTGGTTTTCACTTTCGCAATTGACTTGACTAACTTACACTGAAGTGACAAAAGTCATGGGATAGCAATATGCAAATTTTCAGATGGCAGTAGCATCGCATAGAACAGGTATAAATGCCCAGTGCTTTTACAGAGCTTTCATTTCTGTTCAAGTTATTCATGTGAAGAGGTTTTAACGTGATGATGACCGCACGACGTGAATTAACAGACTTTGAACGCGGAATGTTAGTTGGAGCTAGACGCATGGGTCATGCCATTTCGGAAATCGTTAGAGAATTCAACATTCCCAGATCCACTGTGTCAAGAGTGTGCCGAGAGTATGAAATTTCAGGCATAACATCCCACCATGGACAGCGCAGTGGTCGACCGCCTGCACTTAAAGATCGAGACCGGCGACGTCTGCAAAGAGTCGTAAATTCTAACAGACAAGCAACACTGCGTCAAATCACCGTAGAAATCAATGTGGGACGTACAATGGACGTGTCTGCTAGAACTGTGCGGAGAAATTTGGATTTCTTGGGCTATTCCAGCAGAAGACCGACTCGAGTGCCTTTACTGACAGAACGACATCGCTTGCAGCGACTCTCGTGGGCACGTGAGCATATCGGTTGGTCCCTAGATGAATGGAAAACCGTGGCCTGGTCCGATGAGTCACGATTTCAGCTGGTAAGAGCCGATGGTAGGGTTCGAGTGTGGCGCAGACCCCACGAAGCCATGGACCCAAACTGTCAGCAAGGCACTGTTCAAGCTGGTGGTGGCTCCGTAATGGTGTGGGCTGTTTTTTCATGGCATGGACTTGGTCCTCTAGTGCGACTGGACCGAATATTGACTGGAAATGCTTATGTGCAGCTACTTGGAGATCACTTGCAGCCATTCATGGACTTCATGTACCCAAACAACGATGGGATTTTTATGGATGACAATGCGCCATGTCACCGGGCCACAACTGTTCGCAATTGGTTTGAAGAAAATTCTGGACAATTCCAACGAATGATTTGGCCACCTAGATCGCCCGACATGAATCCCATTGAGCATTTATGGGACACCATCGAGAGGTCTGTTCGTGCCCAAAATCCTGCCCCATCAACGCTTTCACAATTATGGACGTCTATCGAGACAGCATGGCTCAATATTCCTGCAGAAGACTTCCAACGACTTGTTGAGTCCATGCCACGTCGAGTTGTTGCACTTCGCCGGGCAAAAGGAGGGCCGACACGATATTAAGAGGTATCCCATGACTTTTGTCACTTCAGTGTATAAATGTCGGTGGTTTTGTCATTCCTCCAAGTGTAAAATCGGACTTGGATCGCCACTGATTTTCTGAATGGCGAATTGGTCAAATTGAACTGCTCAAACTCCGAACTTACTTATGTTAGATTTCGGACTTGGCGCAATTGTACATCGCTGTGAGAACTTTTCGATACGGTTTTGAAGTTGGATTTCAACATACAGATAAAACTTAAACAGTCACTTATGTGTATATATATATATATATATATATATATATATATATATATATATATATATATATATATATATATATATATATATATATATATATATATATATATATATATATATATAATATATATATATAATATATATATATATTATATATATATATATATATATATATACAGATAGCGTCATAAATGTTTCAAATCTACGTATGTTAATGAAAAGATAACTCCCATCCCTTCTCCTCTAAGTGTAAGTATTACCATTTTGTGGTTCATTTTAAATTTTGCTTATTTTAATGGTTCTTTTAATGCAACTTTTAAAATTATTTTAATAAATTGGCTTACGACAAAAATTTAAAGACAGGGAAATTTGAAATTATCTCTGTATTGATTTATCTAAGATTTAGGTATTATAAATACGACGACAAAAAGGTAGTACTACTAAAATTACAAATTATGGACATGAGTGACACTGAAAACAAGTCATAAAAAAATGAATTATAATGTTTGCTGAAACTTAAAATCCACAAATAAAAACATCTTAAATTAAAAAAAAAAACTTATTGTACTTGAAATCTGTACTATTAACTGGGAGCTCTGGTAATTTTGAACTGCGTATTGTACTTCATCATATCTACAGGTTGACTATTATTGCATTTTCTATAATATTGTAATGTTACAAGTTACTAAACATATTGGAGAATTCAAAGTTAACCTGTTTACAGACATAGTTATTCATGCTTTATGTAAATAATACAAATGCAGATAAAGAACTTAAACTGTTTTTATCGATCGGAGTTCTACTGTTAACAAAGCTAATAAATGAACTGCAACTGTATTTATTAGCTTATGCCTTTATTGAAGTAAATTTGAGGGGGGAGGGTGGAGGGGTACAATATGCTGTTTCCTAGAAGTAAAAAGTTACATGCTGTATGACATTTATAAATAAAGAGTTACTATTCTTGTACTTTAATAAAAAAATGAGAAACTAAAAGTAATAGTAAATGCAAGGCTAAATCGCGTTTGGACAGGAAGAATGTAAATACCGTAGAGATTGACGACAAAAACGATGGAAAACAAACAACTAAATTTTGAAGTTACCTTACGAATGCTATTTCACAAAAATTCTTTTATTAGTTCTGAGCATGAAATAAATTTCCAAATTCATAACAGGTGTTCTCACCCAATGCAATTTTCGAGAAATAAATGCTATCTTATGTCAAGTTTTCAATGCTAGAATAAACTAATCAGTACCTGGCGACTAAGCCCCGCTCGGGGAAAAAAAAAGAGGTTTGTAAAATCGTGTTTTTTCGAAAGTTTGATATACTTATTTAGATAAACTTGAAAAGCCCTTTGTTGCAAATACGCATTTAAAACAGCAGTAATGTTTTTTTTTAAATACAACCTTATTTGGACAAGACATCATCACAACCTTACTTAAACGATGCGCACCGTAAAATCACACCAAGGTCTTGGTAGCCCGATCGGTAAGGCGTCGGACTCCTAACCGGGTTCGATCCCAGCCGATCAAAGAACCACCGTCTTCATTAATGGTGTCTGAGGGACTTTAAAAATGTTCGTGGTCACAAAGTCCTCCTAGTGAAACGATACCTCTGGGGGTGCTGGGTTAAGGGTTTACTCGCCCTTGGCCTGGTTCAAAAAGAACAAAGCGCTCTTCAGGGCCCCATCCCGGTCAAACCTCGAGTTGTGGTGTGTATGGGGGACCCTGGAGTGGTATGTGAAGTGGAAGTCAAAAACCAACTGGAACCAATATGTGTAGTGGAGTACAGGGATTCTGCATCCATTCTCATCAACCCCTCTCGCGCCTTTGGCGCCAAATAAAACGAAATGAAAATCACGCCACAATGCTCGATCTCTTTCACATTTCAAAAACAATGGCAGTTTAACGTTACCAAAACTCGTTTGCCAAATACCATAAAAATTTAAATTCACGCTGATATGTTTAATGAAATCCGTTGTTTTACTGAACGCGGTTGCTAAGAGAAAGTATAACAATGATAGTAATCATAAAGAAAATGGCGAAAAGAAAGCTTCTCAAACTTTCAATGAAGGCACAAAAAAAAACGGGTTTTTTTGTGAAAACTCGCGTTTTTACAGAAAAAACGCCGACGTAGATGAACTCAGAAACCAAAACTCTATCTAAATACAAAATTTTATCGAAATCGTTAGAGCCGTTTTCGAGATCCGAAAAATAAATATTTTTATAAATAAATATATATATATACAAGAATTGCTCGTTTAAAGATATTAGATTAGATACAAGAATTGCTCGTTTAAAGATGTTAGATTTAAACTTATTTCCAATTGATATCGCATGTAAATATTAATTTGAAGACTTGCATTCTAAAATATTTAAATAAAAACTTCTGATTGAGTTTGAATTGAGAACAGTATTTTAATAGAGTCATAAATGTTGAAGTGTATTACAAACAACTACTGCTCTCAAGATTCTTTAGGATTATTTTATTAAAAGGTTAAATTTAAATGTTTGCTTTGTTATTGAGAGTAAGTAAAATTTAAATTTTCAAATGACGGAGCAAATGATGACAATTTTTTTTTGCGTATTTATCAGCTCATTATTTGTACTCGAGTCTTTCTGTTGTTTAAGATTATTTTTACACAACTTAAAGCTTTGATTTAAAGGGAAGATGAGACGGATATTCTGTTTAGACAGGGTTAAAAATTTTCGTGGCTTGAAAGTGAACTTTGGGTACTTTGATTGTCATCAGCAGAGTAAGCATGTTTTATAAAATTTTTTTTAAACGATAAAGTTTTATCAAAATATTCAATGTGAATGATTTGTTAAGTGAGAAATAGGCAAGCACAATTAATGTTAGAAACAGAATAAATAAGGTAAAAATATTTATAAAAAGTACTACACTTAATGCTATAAATTATTGAGAGTAACTGTATAAAAAAGGGAATAAAGTTGACCCAGTATTTCAAAATGAGTATTCATGTAAGTGAATTCCACTTTTAAAGTATTACACAATGTACTACTTTTTAACATTAAGTTTTAAAAATCTCTTTTTAAACTTGGATACATATGTTGCAGTGGTTGTTCATTGAAAAAAAATTTCTACGGTGTTATAATAAAGAAATTGCACTTTTATAGTACTGATGTTTTCACTAACTTTTAATAGCGATTTATACTGAAATAAATTGGAATAAACTAGTTTAAGTAGTTATGGTACTACACGTTAGCTAAGGTCACTTAAAAAACTAGCAATGGGCAATGGGCATACTAACCATGACTTTAGGGGCAATAGATTTTTCACCAACTTGTTCTATTAAAATATCTAGTTATAAATTTTCGTATAAATCAAAGAGAATTCTGGCAGACACCATGGATCTTCCACGAAAATGACTTCATATCGATTTTACAAAGAGAGGAGTTCAAAAGCTTACGACGGAAGGGAAAGAACAGGTGAGAAAAAGTGAAATGTAAAAATAAATAATGCAATCCTTTGAGATTCTTCGAAGTACATTTTTCATTCGTAGGAGGGCTGTTTTGGATTCAAAATATAAAGTGCAGCAGAATTTTAGAAGGTATATTTCACATGTTTTGACGTCTGCGTTATGTATTCGCTGTGACGCACTGTACAAGTGTCACCTTATAGGACAATACTTTATTTGAATATAGAACGAATATTTTTTCGAAGGATTCTCGACCGAATCTCTGATTTCTCTTGAGCTTGATGCTCCGCTTAAAACTAGTGACTCTATCTAAATTGAATAAATTCCTCTCACCTGGCATTATTCATGCTTAAAATCTTAGTTGCCTGCTTTTAAACTTTTAGCTGTCGTACGTTCTCACATAGCCATAGTAATTGCGCGGAGTATTAATTTTTATAACGGTGTTGGATTTTTATCATAAAGATAGGCAGTACCCAACATTTTTCTATCTGAAGGCTGCTACTCTTTTTAAAAAATTTCGCAGGCCAGAACAGGTATAACATTTTAAAATATTAAAATTTTTTGAGACATAGTATGAAAAAACATGGAAAATGAAAGAAAAGCAAACCAAGAATTGTAGTTAATATTATTTTATCATTAATCTCATATACCGTGGGGGAAACGGAGATCATATTTAGATTCAGTGGGGCATTTTGCATAGGAAATAACAAGAATAGTGTCAGATACATTTGAAGTTCATTTTGTGCCGAGCAGTGTTAATATACTGAAATTTGCTAGAATATTTTAATTAAAGCCAAAATATTTAAACTTGCTATGCAATTCAACTTTCTATGTATATTTACATATAGATTTTTTTTGAGAGAGAGAGACTTTTAGTATTGAATATTTTATTGTCTCAGCAAGGATAAGTACTCAATTTTCTTCAACAGCAGGTAAAAGAAACTGCTTATTGTCTTCATTATTGAAAAAAATTCTGTTAAATTCTTGAATTATTTGAACATTTTCCTCAGCAACTTTATTCACCATTATTTATTTATTTTAATTTTTTTATTTTAATTCTGTGATTGATATTATATTTGCATTTTTTGGGGTGTAAGAAGAAGAATGTTAGAAAAAAATCTCTAATATTCATGTTTGAAAAAAAATCCAATTGTTCTGTACTACATTTGTTATATTTCACTTTTTTATTCTTGTAATAACTTGCTTTTCTTTCAACTAGAATTTGATACGTAAAACTAAGTCAAACTAATTAATTCACCAGAAAGGTGTCACAAGTATTTTACTAAAACCGTCCTAGTTGTTATTTCAATTTCCAGGTCGTTCATATCTCATAAGGTTTTTTCCAAGTTCAGATATTCCCAAAAGTTTTAATAGCAAATGGAGCATCTATTAATGCTCAATCTATTTTTTTTACTGTACAAAAAGGCGCTGAAACTGTAGAAAGAGTTGTACCTAGGTTTTTTTCTCTCATGATTAAATGAAAAATCTCTTTCTTATATAGGAACATAAATATTTTGAGGCACATAAGAGACTGGATTTTTCTCATATAGGTTCCCTAATTGACTAATAATGACTCAATTATCTCTTTATAATAAGCAAGAGTGATCATAGATTTATCTATAGATTTATAAAAAGCTTACAGTTGAAGTTTCAAATTGTTCAAGTATTTTTTAAGTTCTATGTGCAACATTCTTTTTTTTTTTGTTTGTTTGTTTAATTCTTTGCCAAACATTTTTTCGATTTAAAGTTATTAAAAAGAATAGAACTTGTGAGAAATATGATGGCAAAAGTAAGCATGAAGTAAATATCTTTGCCCAAATTTCAGATTAGTTCTATGCCTGAATTTCAGATTAGGTCTATGCCAGACTAGCTACAATAGCTTATTTTGTGCAATTAGTTTTTATATTTTAATTCATTCTTCTTGTGATACTGTTAGCACTATTAGTTTAAAACTTTAAATCTTGCAATTTTTTTCTCTGCGTCCCACTACTTTAAGAACATAAAAAACATTTTGCACAGCTCTTCCACAACTCTATTTTGGCAAGCGTAAGTTTTGAAAATCATAGCACAACATGTAGACAAGTAGTACTGCAATCTACATTGTATGCTGCGACCTACAAAAGAATCGATTGTATCCAAATGTTGCTATATTAATTTAAACAATTAAAAAACTTTCTTGTTGTTTGAACTAATATTTATGCGTTGTAAAATGAGAATAATCGAAAAAAAATCTCTTCCAAGAAAATGGTCTCGTTAATCTAAAAAACTCAAAAATTGGAAAAATTACGAAAAAGCGTAAAAATGAAGGGTGTTTGAGCACCATCTTCCATTAGAAGTAGGGAGCTGAAATTTTAGGAGAGTGATCTTGTACATAAATGTAAAAAAAGTAGGGTGCGCCTTGGTCCGTAGCAAAAAATAAATTTTTTTGAACCACCCTAATAGTCATCAAGCATTTTGCAATTGCTAAATGAAATGAAATTTATCTATGAATAAGTCACACTTTTAACTAAAAAAATATATACAAAAGAAAGAATTAAAGCGACAGGTAATTTTTCAAATTTATTCAGCTTAATGTGTCGTTAAATCTTTCCCGTTTAAGGAATCATCTTAAAGAACTGCTTAAATGTCTGTCTGTATGCTTCTATATGCTGTAAAAATTAATCAA
>JAXGGA010007787.1:0-60520 GCA_038373865.1 Uloborus plumipes | reverse complement strand
AAAAAAAAGATTGTGCTTAACTCTATTTAAAATAGGTACAAAAGATTTTTTTTTAATGCGCATTTTGTCTATGAACTATGGTCAACATATTATGCGTGAACAAATAAATGATGATGATTAAAAGTGAAAAAAAGACATTTATGTCATATTATGCATAAGTTATGAAATTATGCATGCAAAAAAATCACTAAAACAAAATATCAAAATCTCCACATCTCTGGCAGAGTTGCAAACTTATAGGGAAAATGCCACCTCCAACTCTTGGGAGTCCGAAGGATTTCTAACTCCATAAGTCTTTTATCCCCAACTGAGAGTCAGACTCCGCTTACCTCGTTGCCACTAAACACAACGCACCATTTAAAACTTACGCAGCCTTTTCATGGAATTGTATAAAAAAAATTAAAAAAAAAACTTGTTGCACACTAATTAAATACTCACTAATCCGGAATTCCCTGCATTAAAAGAACATTATAATTGCACTTAAATCGCTGCATTAATAAAAAGTTATAAACCATGAAGAAATTTCGGAAAAAAAGCAGATTTTCATCTCTTTTTCCAAAAATGAATCAGCGAGGTCAGAGGTTAATCATTCTTGCATAATCGTTTATAAATAGCTGAGCAACAAATGAATGAGAGCATCCACAGAAACTACAGATGAACAAGTTCTCTTTCTTCCTCACTTTGAGCCGTCGCATCAGTGGAAAAAAAAAAAAAAGATTCCGACTCAGAATATGACGGATGGGAGGACATGCCTCCCTCTTGTTAGAGGTTCTTCTAAGTCATTGGCTGTGAAAGATGAGAAAAAAAGGAAGTCAGCATCCATTAACAGCTGCGTGGCGAAATAAATAATTACTATGTGCTAAATACACGCTCTTTTGCTCATGAATAAGATTTACTACGAAGCAATTTTAAGTATTTAAAGAGAGTAACCGCACATGTTATAGGCGGACATCCAGTGCACCTTTCTGAAATTTAACATTATTTTTGTAATAGTAAAAATAATATTTTTTGGCTGTTAAAAAAAATTAATGGCTTTTTGAAAACGAAACTTTTTTTCTTCTTTTTTCGACTGAAAAAAACCCCTTTTCCTTACAAAAAACAAAGGAGAAAACGAGTTTAGGGGAAAAAAATCATAAAATTCCTGAAGTATTAGTATTAAGTATTTTTTCCTTTAAGTATTATTAAGTATTTTTTCCTTTATCAATAAAATCAACTGAATTTTAAAAGATGATGCAAATATGGCACATTTGTTTAAAAAAATAATTCGAATAGGTTAAATATTTTGAAAAACTGAAATTGTGTTCATTTCAAATCAAGTGCTTTGCTGTTTTGTTTCAAAATGGCTGGTGCAGAATTTTAATAGGCTGTAAATTAAGAAAAAAAAAATCTTGCATAATCCTTTTGAGATATTTTATTAATCCTTTAGCATAGCATGTAAAATGCTCTTGTTAACAAGTCCATTGTAACAAATGAATTTTTTTCAAAAAGGAAAAAAAAAACGTGAAAGGCATGTGATCCCTGATTTGAAATAGAATGGCTCTTCATTGAATAATAGTACGGATAATCTTCAATGGGCTTCTGGTAGTTTTCGTAAAAATTTATTCATTGACATTTTTTGTGGACCTTGAAAAACGATTTTTGGAGCAATTTGAGTTTCTCAAACTCTCAAAATCTATCTTTTTTTTTTTTTTGAAAAATAATTTTTTTCTCGTACCTCAAGAGAATAATAATAGTAATAAACAAGAAGTTCTGTCAAGAACTAAACGAGCCTACTTTGCCGTACATCGACATCGGCATGCTCGCATCTGATCATTATTCTCTTGATTATCTGAGACTGAAAATTATGTCAAACATACCTTTTTAGCACTTAGAGCTGGTTTCTAAAAGCAAAATATACCCCTATCATCAGATAAAATAGACACGTAAAAAGTAATTAACGAATAAATAAAGTTTTGTCGCACCTTTTAAAGAGTGTAACTGTTACAGTTCCTCCGTAGAAAAAATCCTCCATCGTTTTCAAAATAATAATAATAATAATAATAATAATAATAATAAATAAATAAATAAAAGTACAAAGAGCATAAAAACACATTTTATCAAAGAAAGAAAAAAAAAGGAAAAAAAAACTCGTCCGTTAATAAAATGTCTCGAATTTCACTTTTAATCCCTTGCCAGTTGTTAAATACATATAAAGGACAAACTGTTCTCGTGAATGAAAAATTTTTGTTACAAAAAAAACATCTGCCAAGAAAAAAAAAATAATAAATAAAATAAAACAATTGAATAAATAAACAAAAAATCATCTGCACAGTCAGTCATTTTTTCTTTCTGAGCCTGCATTTCCGCCATATTTGCGGAGTCGGAATCGGAGTCCTCACAGAAGATTACTCAAAAAAGTACTTTACAAACATTATTTATCAAAACCATTTTCTTACAAAGTTAGTTTGAAGGAAATCCGACTTTAAGTTCAGGATCAACATTCAACTTAAATTCCCCGTAGACGCTAATGTTATTTTTTTTTTTGAACGGTTCAATATTGAACGAAAAATGGTTCAAATCAAAAAGCGAAATATGGGAATGTATGGGAAAGGCTCTCCGAGATCTTACAAACAAAAAAAAGTTTATTCCATTCGGACGGTTCACTCAAAAGTTATTACTTGGAGAAAGGTTGCTTAAACGGTTCAATGTTGAACCAAAAATGTTCAAATTGAAAATTTAAATACGGTAATAAAGTATTCTTGCTGAGATGCTTCGAACAAAAAAAAAAAAGCTTGTTTAAATCGGACTGTTCATTCAAAAGTTATTAGGGGTGACAACTTGTTTGAACGGTTCAATGTTGAACGAAAAATTGTTCAAATCGAAAATGTAGATACGGAAATGAAGTATCCTTGAAAAGATCTTTCGAACAAAAAAAGTTTGTTCAAATCGGACTGTTTACTCAAGTTAGCATCGAAGGACAGGTTGTTTGAACGGTTCAAAGTTGAACCAAAAATTGTTCAAATCGAAAAATCAAATATGGGAATGAGCTGTACTCGCCGAGATCTTTCCAACAAAAAAAAGTTTGTCCAAATCGGAATGTTCATTCAAAAGTTATTGGGGGGGGGGGGGGGGACAGACCGACCGACCGACCGACAGACCGACACACAAATTCCTCATCTCAATACCCTACTTTCAAATTTTTAATTTTTCGATATTCATTTTACCTTTTTATTTTTTTAACTTGGCAATATTTTTTGGACTTGGCGATATTTTTTAGATGCATTAACCTACTTCTAATACTTTTTTGGTCTTTCTTTCATTTTTAACGGGAAAGTAGGCTAAAAAAGAGAAACTTGATTTGTTACATTTAAATATTTTTTCCAAAATTGTTAACACGTTTTTTTCATGTACACAAAATTAACTGCAGTTCATGGATCGAAATAACCGAGTTGGCGGTGTATTCCATGCCTTATCCCTTACTTAGGGGCGGTTACTCACTGCTTTATATCCGAGCTCTGCGTTAAAATTTACGTTTTGTACCGTACCAAGTGCGGTCTCTCTCTCACTGGTATTCTAATTTCACATTAGCTATCAGATTTTTTCGCTCTCTTTGCTCTATAAGAGGATTTTTGCCTTCAACTCGGTTATTTTCGTATTCCATGCTGATGAGTGCATAATAAGCAGAAGCACGAAACTGCAGTCCATGGATCGAAATAACCAAGTTGGCGGTGTATTGCATGCTCCTGCCTTAGCCCTTGCTTAGGGGCGGTTACTCACTGCTTTATACCCGTTTAATATCGTTTGAGTCAATTTACAAACCTAATCAGTGGGTCAATTTATTCATAGAAACAGCTAGGTCATGTAAAAATACACATACGAGCTCTTCAAAACAAATATTTAATTTTAAGACTAGGTCAGAAAAGGGGTGTAATGAACTTGAAACATTACTCTGAGAGAAAATATCAAACCGATACGATTCGTCACTTAAACATATTTTATTGGAAACATTGATCAACGTATTCTGAACAGATTTTTCATGAACTGAAATGGAGATTAAATAAACATAAATGAAAAATATTTTTCAAAAACAATTCGCTCTGAAAATCTTTTTCACAATTTATTAGAAAAGCTGAAAGACAATTCTTGAGCTTTCCCCAAGAAACGATTTCTGATTGCTCCCAAAATAAATGTTCTGGCAATTTCGATTTCCTGGCCTGCGTTCCTCATCTTCGGCAATTTGAACTATGAACTCGAATGCAAACTATTTCCGTACTAAAGATGATCCTTCGTTGGGGAGAAAAAACTACTCAACCCAACGGATCGATATTTTAAGAGTTCTTCTCGCACTGAGTTATTTTCAACCGCAAATTAGAAATGTTTCCGAGACAAAAATTAGAAATGTTTTTGGTCATGCATCCCCGTTCATAAAAACTCCATCGATTAAATTACTCAAGGAAGAAATAAAAAAGAAACAGCTAGAGGAAAGAGTATGCTGCTAAGAGTAGAGTGCGCAACAATTGCAAAACATCTTCCTATTAACCATAAGAAACAGTGCAATTAATACGCTTATATTGCAAGAAGTTGCAGACAAGTGTTTAGGGGATTCAAGAGACCACTTTTTCAATGCAATATAGTGAGCTTTTGGATGCGACGTCATCCAACAGACAGTATCGGTTTCTGGCTTTTATTGGATGACTTCACATCCAAAAGCTTCCTATTGAAAAGGGGGTTCCTTGAAGCCCAAAACACGTGTCTGCAACTCCTTGCAATATTTGTGCATTAATTTGGTTGTTTCTTATGGTTACTTTGTTATACTGAAGTATTTATTCATCTTCGCAGTGTTAACAAAATCATTGATGGTTGAGGAAATAAAAATCAATTATTCCTCAATCGATCGTTAATATATGACTCAATAGGACTAACAATCTTCCATTTATAAACCAATGAAATGAACTAATATTAATACTACTAGTAAACAACGAGAGCGTTCATTAATGTATATTAATGCATTTATGCTTTAGCTTATACAAACGTGTTTAAAGTACAAAACACCCTTTTAAATAAGTTTATTTGCCCTACTTATCAGTTTGGACTTAATCAGGCAGGGAAAATCACAAGAGTTAAAGAGTTTTTCTTCCAAAATATGTAATCAAAAACAACAATCAATATATTTTAAAGTATCTTTTCAAGATATGTTGAATAGAAAATATCAGTTGAAGTAGAATTAAATAATCCTCATTCTCTGTCTTTTCCCAAGTCTACAGAATCCAGCTAGAAATATTGAGATTAAAATTTCGTACATAATTGGGTCTACTGCACACTATTTTCTATATGTTTGTTGCTCTGTGCCATTAAAAACTGTTTATCATCTGATACAAAACCAAGCTAAGCAAACGTTGTGTTTAGTATACTTTTAATCAGATGTTCCGAAGTTTAATTTTTTTTTTCTTATTCTGCAACAAAGATAAAGGTAGTGACTGCCTGATGTAAAGATAATTTTTCTTTCATCAAAGAGCATTTTTTTTATCATAGATCTAGCTGGTTGAATGATTTTTCTTCAGTTTTTCGCTTACAATCCCTAAAATGATTATACTTTAGCTTTAGATAAGTCATTCAAAAGCAAATTGCATTGACTCTACTCTAAACCAACATTTCCTAAAAACATGGGGCACATGGCGCTACAGGGGCCATTTTGACTTACAGTGGGTTTCCTTCTTAAATTTCCCCACAACCTCTCTTTCTTCCTTATTTATTTCTACATTTTGTTAAGAAGCTTTTAAAACAAATGAATAACCTGGTTATTCAGCTGAAAATGCTTTAACGCTTTGCGTAACACAAGTTAATATCCCCAAATAGGGGGGGGGGATGGTCAGTATTTTTGGTACGGCGGAAAAAAGGTAAGAAATCTTTCGTCTAAACCTCAAAGAGACAACAAGAGTATAAATAATGAGTCCCACTAAAAATGAAACTAAAACAAAAATAATAAAATAATAGCAGCAACAATAGTATAACTCAGGAGTAATTCCTGACATTACACACGAGCAATACAAAATCTACTGAGAAGGTCATTAAAAATATTTACCACTTAAGATACAGAGAAAAAATTCCCTAACTTTCACTCTTTTTAGCTAACATTTACAAACACTCCAAAATACAGAAAAGCTAGTAGTTCCACTTAACGAATAACCGCACCCTCCAGTGAGAATTTTTTTTTTAAACAAGGTTTCTAATTTTTTTGTTTCTAAGATGAATTTAGTAACTATCTTTTATACAATTCCAAGAAGATGACAATATAATTTTGTTGTTTGTCCGTTCGTTAGATACGTTCGTTTTGCTACACTACTTTTCATTTAACAATAAAAAAGGGGGGAATGGCAAAACCATTCAAGTGTTTACAGAAATAAATAAAAACTCCTTTAATATCTTATATGAGATGCAACAGTTTTTAACTATTAATTTCTGAACATAACATTGCGCCCAATAGCTTGTTTACTGGTCAACTTACCCTACTTAAGAGAATGATGATAAGGCGAGTTGCGATGCTTATTTTATTTCCTCAAAAAAAGTCTTCATATTTCTTTTCTTCAGTGTGGATGAAAACCTTCGTCCCGTGACGAATCCCCTCCCCTCCCCCATCTAATTTGCTTTTACACCGATACTTTTTTTATTCCAAGCAATAAGCTCACTCATGATTCATATTTGATTCTGAATGAAGTTTGTTTTAAGCAATAAAAGTATTGAGGCCTCTTCAGGGTTAAATTTCTAACAAAAAAGCGCAGGAGTCCTATTATTGTTCAAACCACGCATTCATTCGTAAATAGTTAGGATTTTTTTATGTATTCCAACTATTAAAAAAAAACGAAGTAGGGGGGAAACATTGGAAATTAGTCCCGCTTTTCACGAAAATATTTTTAATCTTTTCCCTGACAATTAGAAATTTCTAAATTCATATTTTTTGTTATCTTCTTATGTCAGGCAGTTTTTTACACCATTTTTTTAAAACTTGGATTATATATTGATATTTTTATTCGTGAGTTTTCAAGAGTATTCAAACTGGGTCAAACTTTCCCACTTGAGGGGCATTTTGACCCAACCTAAGGGAGGTTTTGCCCATATGGATTCAAAGTTATAAAATTATGTTTTAATAAATACATATCTAATGAAATGCTAATACAAGGTGCCGGCGATAGTTACATCTGAATTAACACCATATAAATTGTTGAATGATTTTAATTTAAATCAGTATAGATCATGATTGTTTGAAATGTCACAGTTGAATTTCATTCATTCTCAAAGCAATTCTTTCTGTGCCTGTTCTGATCCTTGGATGAGGTAGCTTAATGACATATTCTGGGTATTGTTGCAACATTTCTGTTTTAGAAGAACGCAGATCTTCGAGAAGAATTTATAGATCAATCAGGTCGCTATACTTTCATGGAGCAACCGCGATTTTAAGAAATTTTATTATTTGGCCTAAACTTTTACTGAAAATATCCAATTTCAATGATACAATAACTGCTCGGAAGTCTTTGAAATCATGACATGTGCCACTTGAGGCTTGAAATCGTTTTGGTATATTTTCATTATCTAAAATCAAATCTAATCTTTGCTTCTTTTGTATGTTTTTGACCTTTTCTTAATATATGGAGAAATTTTGTGTATCAGGAAGTGCTTCAAATGAGCATCTATATTTTATCAAGTGACTTTGCTTGGAAGTTAAGAGCAAACCTAACTAAAAACACTTGTTTTTAATACTAATTAAAGGATTTACGACGTTCAAAAATTGTTACATCATTAAACGAAACTATGTGGTGAGGTTTGACCCGGATCAAACTTCCCAGAATCAATGCGGGTCAAACCTCCCAAAGTAGCGAATTCAGCAAAAAAATAGTCTTTTAGCGTATTGAGTAGGCAAATAATTCGATTTAGTTCTGGGTATTAATAACAAATAACTTGCTACAAAAAACTTTTTTGCCTGAAAGATATCACATGGGACTGCTTCTTGATTGTACTTGAAAATGACCAAAATATAGTAATAACTTTTGATTTTTCTTGATACCACGCTGTCGCCTCATGCTCATTAATTTTAAATGTTTAAATATGACAATGAGATGGTTTGTCAAATCTCTCCTATGAACAATCTTCCCTAGTTTCCCTGCTAGGAAAGCAATAGAAAGCAGTTCCGAAGAGCAATATCGATGAGCTCCCATGAGCTCTCACGCAAATTAAAATCTTAATGTAAAAATGTTTTAACGGAGTTACAGAAATTATAAATGCCGTTAAATTGGGAGACGATGCATCGAAGGTGCTCTGCATGACTCGTCTTTGCCTAGGTTCTTGAATGTAAACATATCCTTCCTCAAAGCTTCAAAAATAAACGAGATAAATGCCATACAGTACGAAATCGTTGGGTTAGAACCTCCAAAACAAACACGCATATTCACAAAACCTGTTGATATTGCTTCTAATATTATTCATTTCCAAATCTCTCGTCTGTGGAAAAAAATCACACCATCTAGCGAGCTTCAACCCCAAAAACTTTGTTTCCCCAAGTTCAGTCAACTCTGTATCAATTGTAGTTGAAGAACAATTGTAGGCAAATTGGCTGGACGAGTTATTGACTGGCACCGGAGCGTGATCGTCATACGGTTTGGTGCTGAAAGTCATACCTTACCAACCCGAAATGAAAAGAATCGTGGAGGTAATTTTGTTTTTACGCTTTAGTAAGTTTGTAAATAACAGCCTGTTGTCTCTTCTGCGAAGAAGATATTTTTAAACGAATTTTCAGTTTGCTTGATGAACTTCCGGTACACCCATTTACTGAACGAAATAACACAAACATTTATATACTATTATTTCAGTACATCATATTCTGCATGAGATAAAGTTGCTGCTAAAGTTGCATAGACTAAATAAATTTTATAAATTTGTCATTCCATGAAAAAGCAGCCATTTTCTCCGCGCGTGATAGTTCATATATTTCATTAAAAAATAATAATTTTGAAAGGTAATGTACAATCTTCTTTTTTTTTGCTCACTACCCTCTTACATTATTATTATTATTATTATTTTGATGAAACATATGTGTTGTATCGCAAGAAACAAAAGGGCTGTTTTACATGGAATGTCCAAATATAATTGCATACTGATTCTTTCAGGATGTTTTCAATTTGTTTCAATGACTTTCCTATGATTTTCACAGGGCGTTTTACTTTATATTATTTATTTTCATTATTATTTTTATCCTTTTGTGAGACAGAGTGCAATGAAAATTTTCAAAGAGCAGAGCTTCAAAAAAAAAAAAAAAAAAAAAAAAACGGATAGTATTCTGAACTTTGTAAATATACGAGTTTTTTTTTTTTTTTTTTCAAGGTTCGATAAGATATAAAATAAAAATAGATGAATATACAAAAAATACTTTGGTATCAAAAGTAATATGCAATGTAGGTTTCTTCTCTATACAATCACCTTAACTATTGACGCATTTGTTTTATCCGCGAACAAGTTTTATAATATTCTCTTCGTAAAATGTTTCCGCCAATCATTCGAAGTGAGTTGTGACGGTTTCTTTGAGTTTCATATCACTTTGGAAGCACGATGCCTTTCCAGACCCCAATCAGCGATCCCCAAGCCCCTGCTTCAGTTCAGGGAACATACCGAAGTCATTTGGCTCTCGGTCGGGACTAAACAGTGGGTGTTCAAAAATGTCCAATTGAAAGTGCTGAAGGAGCCGATGAGGACGGGCATTGCTATGGATCAGAACAATTCCAGAAGTCAACAGGCCTCTTTGTTTTGGGGTCTGGAAAGGCATCGTGCTTCCAAAGTGACGTGGAACTCAAAGAAACCGTCACAACTCACTTCCCTTCATTGGCTGAAGCATTCTACGAGGGGGGGGGGGGTATTATAAAGCTTATTCACAGGTATAACAATTGCTTGAATCGTCAAGGTGATTATGTAGAGAAAAAACCTACATTGTGCATTACTTTGGATACTAAAGTATTTTTTGTATATTCAATTCATCCGTTTTTATTTCATTGCTTATTGGACCATGGAAAAGAAAAAAAAAAAAAAACAATCCTCGTACCTTCTTAAAATTCAACATGTAGTTTATGAATAGCCAAATAACGATTAATGACGAAATTTTAAATTATTGTTTCTTCTATTCCACTTCGAAATTTTAAAATTTAATTTTACTCATTAAAAAAAAATCTTCACTTTTTATTTTAAGAAAAAGACTAAGTTATGTAATTACACATAACATAGAATAATATTCTTCGCTATGAAAAAAAGAGAAAAATCCATTCAACAAAACTTTCTAAACCTTTTATTTACTATTTCTTAGCGTTGCCATGCTAAGAAAACAAACAAATAATGTAAATGACAGTAACACGAAACGATAATAAAGAAAAATAAAAATTGCAAATAATAGATTAATAGAAAATAAATTTAAAACACGGCAGACAAAAAATTTCAAATTGCGGAAACATATTAATTATATATTTCAATCTATTACTCCAACTTCATTCAAATCCACTCTAAAAGTTTCTTCTGATTTTGCCACCATTAAAGGGCAACAACCAGACAATCCCAGCTAAACTCCCAAAACTATTCTTCAAAACTTTAATCATCGAAATGCAAAATGTATTGCAAGATGAAAAGAAAAAAAATGGAACCATCAGAGAAATCTCCCACGTTCGAAAGATGTCTAATCTATTTTCATTTTCCTGTAATCTTTTAAGACCTTCTTAAATAAACAGAGCAAAAAGAGGCTGATCCGACACTCTCGGATACAAAGCATCCAGACCATGTTTAGCGATTGAACTACACCAGGTTTCATCTGGATAAAATAGTCAATGCGTTGACTGAAAAGAAACATATTAATCTCTCTAATGCTTAACTTTTTTTTTCCATTTAAAAAAATTAATAAAAAAAAACCTATTCAGTGAAAAGTTTGTTACAATTATTTGAGAACTATTACTATTTTCATGAAGAGTTTGTTTTAGTACAATCACTTAGCGCAACTCTGAGCAATTTAGTTCCTTTTTATGTTTTTAGTATATATGATTTCAGAAGAAACTATGAGAACCACTGCAGCTGTCTACTGAGAAATTTATTTGTTCAGTTTTTTACTTTTATTTTGCAAAACAAGTTGGTCTTGTTGTTTATAGCTAATTGTTTAATTCAATGATTCTGAAGTTACTTTTAGGAATTTGCTGAAATTTCTCTTTACATTGTAATATTGTGTGCAATATAACAAATTATGTTAATCTTATGAATGATGCTATGAAATAAAAATGGGAAGTTTGCAAATTGTCTTTTTAACTGACTTCAAAAAAAGGAGGAGGTTCTTAATTCAAAGCGTATGTTTTTTTTTTCGTTTGTTTGTTTGTTCGCACATAACATCTGATCTACTGAACCGATTTGGGCGATTTTTTTTTAATCGATAGGAGATGGTGTAACCTAGGTACCATGTACTCATATGACGATATTTGTTCACTAGAAAAAAGTTATGATCGAAAAACTAAAATTTCATGTTATTTTTATCTTCATGTAATGCTGATAACATTGTTTTGAAATATCAAAGACTAAGTAGCTTTCTATATCCAACTTCTTTCTCCTGAACGCCAATGAACTGAAAGTCGAACCAGGTACCGATAGATTGGTAATTTTTCAGGCTTCATTAGTTTTAAGTCATATAATTATACGATTTTAACGAAGACATCAATTAATAAGTAGTCAAATTTAAAGCGATTTGTCCTAAATGATAAAATTTGAAATCCATTGTTACAAAACGTGGTTGATATGAAACAGTAATAATAATGATAATTTTGAATGAAGGCTTAAATAAATCAAACATGAAATTCAACTAAATTTAAACTTTATTTAAAAGCGTAATTTTTAGTTTTTTAAACTATATTTCGATTATTTAAAGTGCATTTACACTAAAAAGAATGAAATAAAATATTTTTGAAAAAATAGAACCGACTTTAGTCGGAAATTACTCTAAAAAGTAAAAAATATTTTTTTTCTTTAACCACCATCGAAACTACTTTTAAACATAAGTTTTGAAGTCGGCGCAAAAACAATGTATAGAATCATACGCAACTACAATTCAACTACAAATATAAATTTTAATGGATCCAGGTTCTTTAAGAGCATTCGCAAACATTTCATTGATTACCACACATTCGTGTAATGGTACAAATATTCCGCTTTTAATTTTCAATGGTTTCTCTGAAAAATTTTTTGGCAAAATATGGTTAAATATCATTTTACCTATCGTTTTTGCACAGACTTCAAAACTTATGTTTAAAAGTAGTTTCGATGGTGTTTAAAGAAAAAAATTATTTTTTACTTTTTAGAGCAATTTCCAACTAAAATCGGTTCTATTTTTTTCCAAAAATATTTTATTTCTGGATTAACCTTGTATTACTTTTATTAAAATATATCACATCACATTTATCATATGCAAAGCTTAATTAGTACCAAAATATGTACAGGATCCTTACAGTCCTGGTATCGCGGATAAATCAGACAAAAGCATAAAATAACGGGTAAAGGGGATGAAAACTGTCTTTTGCATAAAAATAATTGCATTACACTTAAAACGTGATATGTAAACACAGTGACGATAGGTACAACATAAAAAAATATTTGTATTTGAGGTTTGAAGGCGTATAAAACTTATAAAGAAGTGGTGCTTACGATAACGCCCAGGCAAAATTATTTATTTGATGAAGTACACCGCACTCTTCGGAAAGAAATGTCAAGAAAAAACAAAATTTAAATTCGTGCTTTTTCGAAAAAATCTTTTAATAGTGTTTGCTTCTTTCCCGAAAACCTCGCGGATAATCCGTCCAGCGATAATCGAGAGTTTACTATAATAGATTTCGATACTGTCACATTAATGAAAAAAATACGCATTTGCAAAAACAGTAGGTTTGTAATAAGTCAAATGAAAACCTCTTCAATTAGAAAATATAATTTGCAGCTAATTCCAAAAATACCGGTATGTTGACGTACAAGCACCGGTATGTGTAACAAGCACCGGTTTTACGAAGTAGCTCGAAATACCGGTGTTCCGTGTACCGGACTTGCAATCAAATTATATGATCAAATAGCTAGCTACCTGCTTAAACACGTAAATATGAAATATATATATTTCTAATCAAGGAAAAAGATTTCCTACTTTCAACGAGCTAAGGTAGAAGGCAAAATGTGCTTACCATGCTCCTAGTCGCAGAAGACACTTTATCAACGACAATTTTTCAAAGATAGGAGCTTTTTAGTCTTAACCTTAGAGACGGGACCAAAAAGCTGAATTAATCTAGGAATCGCTTAAGCTCGCGTTTTTGGCTCGAATGTGGAAGATGCTTGCCAAGTTTACTTCTTCCAGGCAATGAAAAGCAACTAGGAGGTAGAAGGCACTTTCGTGCAGACGCGTCATTTAAAGGTTAGCGACTTACCACTTTTTTAAACGATTTATCGTGGGATTTTGGAACTCGAGGAAAAGTTTTGTCAGTGTCAATTATAGCTTTTTGCAAGGAAGTCGCAAGTTATGTCACTTACAAGAAACTCTCGTAATAGTAGCTCTCTCTATAACAGACTAATGCAATATTACGATCTGTTAAAAGTTATCATTAAAGACCAGGGCCGTATTTAAGGGGTGGGTTTTTAGGGTTCAAACCCCCTCCGAAAATTTTCAAGACTATTACAAAAATTATTTTTACAGTTTCTAGCTGAGAAAAATAATTGATATTTGATTTCAATTTTCCTATTTACTTTGATATTGCATTTGAAAAATGAAATTACCATTATTGAAATATTGCACAAATTAAGTGCTTTTTCTGTGGTATTTATTTTTATTGTAATTGCAAACACAATTTCTTAACAATATACCTTTCCCTTAGAATTTTTAATACCACTAAGAAACCAGGAGACTGTTTTTGGTGCTTAGATAATTTCTATATATAAAAAAAAATTTGTTATCGCTTCACATACAATTGATCCACAGAGTAATAATGCTTTACTTGCATTAAGAGCGATAATTACTTTATTACAATTTATTATTTCTAAAATACTCGGTCTGGACAGCAAATTACGAGTTTACAGAAGATCGCCAGGAATCTTTCACATTAGTTCTTTAAAAGTGAAAATGCTGAACTGTATATTTATCCTATTTTATCGATACTAAAAAATAAATATGGATTTAAGATATGTATCACTTCGAATTTACGTACACGCATCTACTCTTTTGAGTTACTAAAAATACATCAAATTTTGAACAAGTGAAATTATGCTGATTACATGTTAGTTTTTTTTTTTTTTTCAATTTAATACATTCGTCATCTTTCACATTTATACCTTTAAAGCAGCACATTCTCATTAAAATAACTTATTGTACCAAAAAGTGACAGAATATGCGAATGACATAAAATTTTATTGATCATAGAGAACTCACGAGAAATGTGCTTGGTAAAATCCTCCCTGAAATAAAAGTCTGGTTACGGCGCTGATACATATATATATATATATATATGGGCGATTCTCTGTAAACTCGTCATTTTTCACACGAAATCTGTCCGGGCATGGTTTTTTGAAATATTCGTATAATTATTTTATTATTTCTCAGAAAATAAACCTATTACTTTGGTTTGAAAGAGGGACAATTGAAGCTTGTGTTTTTCTGATCAATTGTGATAGGGGGTAAGTCCCCCGCCTGGTATAACTAGGCAGGGGACTGTGCCAGTGTTTTTGCTCTTTGTTGTGTAACATCTACAAAACTATTGGAACATAATTGGTTACGAGACTACCTATAAATTTAGGCACAAATCGTGGACATAATAACTAATATGTTTCATAAAAAAACTAATTGACATTAATTAAATCACGTCCCAGAGGACTGTTTTCGCAACGACCCTGATGCATACTTTCATCACAAATGTGGCTCTCAAACTGAACAAAGTATCGTTTCAGCACCGTTCTCAGCAATTTCAGCAAACATTTGCAAGAGTAACAGATTTTTTCTATTGGAGCTTTGAATTTGACTCAGGGGACTGTTTGAAAAATCTCCGGACAGAATTTACATGACAATTTTAAGTTTTAGAAATACGTAATTAGACCTTATATCATGAAAAAAATATAGCTGCATTATTCTATGTTTAGATAATAATTGCCATATTTATGTAGTGTTGATAGGATTTTTGGAATATTACCTTGAAGTGTTAGAGAATACGATTGGGACAGCCAGGGGACTGTGTTTTTAGCACTTATATAATTTCTAGAAAAAAAAATTAAACTGTTATCGCTCCAAATACATTTGGGCCACCGAGTATTAATGTTTTACTTGTATTAAGAGCGATAATTATTTTATTACACATTATTATTTTTAAAATACTCGGTCCGGACAGCAAATTACCAGTTTACAGAGAATCGCCCATATATACATATACACTAGCTGACCCGGCCACGCGTTGCTGTGGTTAAGGTATGGGTTAAACTATAATGTTTCAATAGAAACGAAAAACTTTATTACCGTTATAGAGATCAACTTTATATAAATATGAATTTGAGGTCAAAATATGAAAACAATCGAACAAAAATTTCCTAAGTTTGCTAGAAACAAAAAATCAACAAAAAATTGTAGCATTTTAGTACTTAGAAATATTATATTCAAGCTTGTTACAATTGAGTTAATTAAAAATTTGCTAATTGCTATTATAACATTTTATTTAATTTAACATTTTATTTTTTAATAATGTAGGTAGGGTAGATAATTAACCAATATTATTTGTTATTTTTTGAATTATAAGCATTTTTAATTTCAGTTTAACTCAACACTAATCGGTGCACAATATTCTTTGTTAATCCGTCTCTTGTAAACAAAAACAGATTGGACGGTTTTCCAACACGGGAGCAAGCGACCTATAGTTGCCTATGGGAAAACATGGATTTTCTAAATCTAAACCGCAAATTGACATTGTTTGTCCTTGGGACTTATTAATGGACATGGCGAAAGCTAAACGAATGGGAAACTGTAGCCTTTTGAAGGGTATTGAAGATTCTGACGGTGTCATTGGGATACGTGGCAACAGAACTACTTCATCTTTAAACTTGCCAGTCAAAATGATTGCCTCAATAATGTTCCCGTTGATTTTTTTGATAATTAAACG
This sequence comes from Uloborus plumipes, assembly GCA_038373865.1. Classification (NCBI taxonomy): domain Eukaryota; kingdom Metazoa; phylum Arthropoda; class Arachnida; order Araneae; family Uloboridae; genus Uloborus; species Uloborus plumipes. The sequence continues at coordinate 44,369 of JAXGGA010007787.1, read as the reverse complement.
CGTACCATTGCATAATCTCGGTGGATTTAAATTACGTAGAAGAACTATAGGTGAACCAATTTTTAACCGCCGATTATGTGGTGACATTCCGGGTATGTTTAAAGAATTTTAGCCAAGAATACAGAAAAGCTGGTAGCTAAATAGATAATTTGCAATAAAAAATATATTGCGGTCCTAAATTGAGATAAAAACTATCTATCATTTAAGCTGGACCAAATTGAAACTGCGTGTAAAATGTGGTTAAAATCGGTTCAGTAGCTTAGGAGTCCATTGGCCACAAACACAGGGACACGTAATTTTTACATATTAAGATAAGAAAGATTATTACCTGTTTACTGCGCTCCAGAAGCTGCCAGAACGTGAGCTTTATGTCGCTCAGCCATGGAGGTGTCAAAAAAGGCTTAGTAAAAAGGCTTAGCCAAGAACACAGAAAAGCTGGTAGCTAAATACATAATTTGCAATAACAAATGAATCGTTTATTTCGAAAAGGTAACATCTCTATTTTGATCTCCTCTGTCTCTTTAGAAAATTAAACAGCTCACGGTTATATTTTTGAATGTCATAATCAATGAAAAAATGCCTTTAGTTAAGTACACAATTACTGCAATAATTTACCAAATAACCATTGATTATGACATTCAAAAATGATCCAAAAATGATCGGTAACACGCGCTAAAATGCGCAGTTTTTATTATTTTAAAAATTATTTTATGTATAAGTATAGTTCTTTATTACAAGAGGAAAAACCACGTGTTTGATTTTGGTTTAGCGCGATCGACTCGGAAATTAAAGAAAAAAAAACTTTGTCACTTTGTCAGATCGGTAACAGTCAGAGCGGTAACATTGAAAAACAGCGAATATATTACCGAACTAACTCACACGCTTCAGAATTATAAAAAGCAAAAATCATAGGTTTTAGTCATATGTATTGAACATTTTTGTTCTTAAAAATGAAAAACAATGAGTTTTAGTACAATTGCTTCATTTGTGGTTTGTATGACCTGACAATAGAAGTTAGTAAAATAAGAAAAATTGACACTGCAGAAATTAAGTTAATTAATTATTATTTTATTTATTTATTTATTTATGTATTATTTTTATTATTATTATTATTTTGTTTTTGGTGCTTCAATTTCTCATAACTTCGCTAAATAACTAGATAAATAACTAGCATGCTAAATTTGAATTTCTGATCAAGAAATTAAATTTTCTGCAACTAATTAAAGAAAAGCAAGCAGCAGAGTTCTGTGTTGAAAAAGTTGAAGTTGTGTGTTGTTTCGAAACAAAACAAATGTTTTACTAGCTTGGATTTGGTAATCTCATAATTTATTTTATCTAAAAACCTTATCGCTCATTTTTATTTCCAAGAAATGCTTTTTTATAATTAAATTTGACTTTTTAGCTAATATATATATTTTAATATAATTATCTTAATTCTAAGAATACAAGGAAATGACATCATTTTTAGAGATGTTAACGAAGACTGAAAGCATAAACTCAAATATGTAACTCATATTAATATCAGATCTGTAACACTCATCAGATCTGTAACGGCTTAAAAGTGAGTAATCTAAGGAGGGGGTAAATAACTTCCTTGACCTCCCCCCTTTTATTTTCTTGCATTAGACCCAATTTAGTTTTAGAATCTTATATTAATTTTTTTCTGCAAAAAAATTTTTTTATCAGAAAACTGCAACTTCAAATTGGCACTTTTCAAAATATTGGCTCACACACACACATATATATATATATATATATATATATATATATATATATATTATAAAGTCTAAGGCAAAGTCTACGACAAAGCATGAGCGGATGTATGATGGAAGTTTATTAAAAACGTAATATTTAAAAGTTATCAGTCGCTATGTATTTTTTTAAACGAGCTTGCTTCCAATAAAATAATTTTGACGAGCGACTTAGAGCATTATAGGAGCTACCAAACATAAACTTTCAACAGTCTTAAAATGTTGAAATGTAACAACTTTTCATTTCTAAATTAAAAACAGATTAAAAATATCCTTAGTAAACGAAATGATAATACCATTTGATGCGATTATTTTTCATTACTTAACTTTAACATTACTTCCTATAGCTTTGTTTTTTTTACTCAAAAGCTATTTAACTTTATGTATAATCACAAATATAATAATAAGTAAATCCAAAAAACCTTACAATTAATTTATGTAACCGTAAACGGTAGTAACTAAATACCAAATTTTTTTTTCTAAAACAAGAAAAAGTGGGCGAAATACCACTCCATAAAATTTCTCAATTGTTAACCGTCTGCGGGTCAAAAGCGGTTGAGAAACGCTCCGTTAGAGAAAACTTGGTCGTTAGATTTTCCACTCACAGGTGGCAGCACTAAAAACTGAGAGGCAGAATCGTAGCCTACGAAATTTCGCTTCTCCTCAAAGCAGCGTTCAACCTCGTAGGTTACGGTTTAGAATCCATTTTAAGTTTCCTTTTCCTTTTTTCATTTTCTTTTTCTTTTTTTTTTCTAGTGGGAGAATTTTTCCAGAATTTTAGATATTTTCGGATGGCACAGAGAAGAACAATCATGACGCAAACTGTATCAATAAGTTTTTAAGTTGGTTACTGGGTGCTCTTTTTTTTTTGGGGGGGGGGGGGGGCATTGTTCTTGACGGGAATAGGCACCCCGGGACATGGATACAAGTTTCGTAAACACACACACACAAGTATTTATAACAAAAAAGATGTTAGGGAAATATTTTTAAATTTTCACCCATTTTTATAAATATCAAAATATGCCTTAAAGTCAAAACTTGTTCTGCATTTTTAGGTAATAAATTGTAGGAAATAACGCAAATCTGCTTTTTTGCAGATCTGTCTGTTTCACCCTCGAGCATTTAAGAAAAAATTTTTTAAGGAAAAGATTGTCACCAAGTCCTCCCACTATCTACTCCTCTGTGTATAGATGTACTTGCAAAAGAAAAAGCATTTTGTACATTTTGAAATTAGAGCTTAAAAATCTTTAATTTTAAAAACCAGCAAAATACATGAAATGTCAAATTCCAAAGATTATAAAGATCAAATTTTCATTTTGGAAACGCCATAAAACGCCCAGTGAGCATTTAATTACGGACAAAAACTAAATACATCTCTTCGAAAGTTTTGTTTTGTGACATAGTCTCACTTCCCGGCTATTATATACAGAGTATTATATATATATATATACAGTAACCCCTCGTTATATCGCGCTTTTCGGGGGATAAGAAAAAAGCGCGATATATCCGAAAACGCGATATAACCGAGGTCATTAAAATAGTTTTCTTTCCAGCATGCAAGTAAATTATACGTGCACATACATAAAAATTCATTTATTCGAACATTAGCTTTTTTTTTTCAGTCAAAAGTAACAAAAAAATATAACTTTTACAAATTACTACCACACATTACTAAGAGATTCTTTTCACTCATTGTATCAATACAAAAGAAAGTGTTCAGTAGTTTCCAAACTGTCTCTGCAGTATGCAAGTTTGGGTGACAGGAATTTACTGCTTCTTTTCAGCGAATTCAGAATAGAAGAACCTTCGTTTTGTTCATTGATGACAAAATAAATGAGAAAGAGACCTTTTCTGAGCACCTTATATATTTTCTCAAAAATGGTTTCGAACTAAAAGGTTTTTTTTTCGGGGGGGGGGAGACAAAAGAAAAGAGCGATATATCCGAATGAGCGATATAACGAGGCGCGATATAACGAGGGGCTACTGTGTATATATATATATATATATATATATATATATATATATATATATATATATATATATATATATATATATATATATATATATATATATAAAATCTATAAACGTGTGTACCTATACATAAATGAAATAATGTATACACAGATTTGTAACCATTTTACTTTAACTGGTGAGTTTATTTTCATGTTCGTAAAAGTAATAAAATTTCTCAAAAACATTTGAATCGATTATTTCGAAAAGGGAATATCTCTAAAATTTAAAATTTTTCAGGGGAGCAAAAAAAAAGGTAATAACTCAGAGAGATGTTACTTTTTCAAAATAAATGATATTTTCAGATTTTTTTATCTCAATGATAGAACTGCAGAGATGTTCCATTTTCACAAGAATAACGTGTTTATACGTTAATAACAAAATGCCATTAAAAAATTGATTTTGAAAAAAAACCGAGATGTTACCTTTTCGAAATAATCGATTCATGTCTATATATGGGGGATTCTCTGTAAACTCGCGATTGGCTATCCGGACCGAGAATTTTAAAAATAATAAAGTGTAATAAAGTAATTATCGCTCTTAATACAAGTAAAGCAATACTACTTTGTTGGCCAATTATATTTAAAGCGATAACAATTTCATTTTTGTTTCTAGAAATTATCTAAGCACCAAAACACAGTCCCCTGGCTATCCCAATCCAATAGTTCAACACTTAAAGGGAATATTTCAAAAAACCTATTAAACACTACATATATTTAACAATTAATATCTAAAAATAGAATAACGCAACTGTATCTTTTTTTATGAGGAATAATGTCTAATTACGTATTTCTAAAACTTAAAATTGTCATGTAAATTCTGTCAGATTTTTTCAAACAGTCCATTGCAACAAATTCAAAGCTCCAATAGAAAAAATCTTACTTTTTCAAATGTTGTTTGCATGAAGTTTAAAGTAATCAGCGCGAATTTGCTGAAATTGATGAGAACGCTGTTGAAACGATACTTTGTTTAGTTTCAGAGCAGGGACGTCATTTCAAGTTTTTCCAGGGGGAGGGGGCAAAGGGTCCAAACACAATGCAATTTCGCCGGAAAACATCAAAAACCACGCCCACTTATATGTAAATACATTGATTTCTCAAAGCCGGGGGGGGGGGGGGGCAATTGACCCCCCTTCCCCCCCTAAATGACGGGCCTGTTTCAGAGCCGCATTCGTGATGAAAGTATGCATCTTGGTCGTTGCGAAAACAGTTCTCTCGGAAGTGATTTTATTAATGTCAATTAGTTTAATTATGAAACACATTATTTATTATGTCCATGCTTTGTGCCTAAATTTATAGGTGGTCTAATTATGTTTCAATAGTTTTACAGATATTACGCAACAAAGTGCAAATACAGTAGCCTGGCTTTCCCCCTGCCTAATTAAACTAGGGAGGGGACTTACCCCTACCATGATTTATCAGAAAAACACAAACTTCAATTGGTACTCTTTCGAACCAAAATAATAGATTCATTTCCTGAGCAATATTATTATAATTATACAAACATTTCAAAAACGCATGCCCGAACAGATTCTGTATGGAAAATAAGGAGTTTACAGAGAATCACCCATATAAAAAAATGTTGACACCAATTCGGTTCCAGTGAACGGTATTTTCTGAGAAAACACAGACAATTTTTGTAAAATAACTGCAACATTACCCGAGTCAACAAATAAAATGCAAGGGCAGATGACACTTACAACTGGAGCATGAGCTAAGGATTTTTTTTTTCTAACGTATTTATTTTTGGTCCCCCAAATACTAATTTGAAATACCATATTTTTTTGTATAGCTGTCTTTACATAAAGCACCTATATAGAAGTGTTATGTAAAGACGAGCAACATTATATTGCAAAAAAAAAAAAAAAAAAACTTTCAAAAGGTTCCGCCAAAATTCGACAAAGCTTGAAAATCTCTGCTTGCAACCAAAGATTTCATCCCAAAATTTTGCTCTTACATAACGTTATTTTAAAATGGGATTTCTTCCAACTGAAGTTCAGGATAAAATGCTGATAAGTCTTAAAGCTTTTCTTTCTTAAAAATATATATTTGAAAGCAACTATAGTAGAGATGTAATCTACAAGCAGAATTTCAGGTATTTCTAACCTCCGAGTCGTCGAGTCCAAACGGAACTGCTTCAGTCACAATAGGATTACGAACACGAATTACCTCTTCTTCCATGTTTTCACCAGCAAAATGAACGCTTCTTGCTTGGACACTTTCTGATTCACTTATGTCTCCATTGCAAACAGACATGGTATAATTTCAGCACCTGCTGAATAGAAACACAAATAAGAAACCACATCCTCATTTTACAGTCAAGAAAAGCAAATAAGAGCGGAAGATTTCCTCCCTCGGATCCGTGGCACAAATAATTTGAAATCTAGTGAATATTCAGAATTTATCACAGTAAGAATCTATGTTTAGTCAAGGTCGCCGAAATGGTACTCTAAGGAATAGATAACTAGATATATGGGTACAACCCAAGGGCGGATCCAGCCTCTGGCTAAGGAGGGGGGCATTTTCAGAAGGGGGGGTGTCAAAGTGCAATTTTTGGGCAAAAATAAGTTTTTTTGACAATTTTTCACAATACAAGTACCAAAAATGCTATTTTTTGCTATATTTTGTCGGTCGAGGGGGGGGGGGGTCATGACCCCCATGACCCCCCCCCTCCCTCTGGATCCACGCCTGGCACAACCGTACACTGCAAAAAATAAGCTGTTTTTACAGTATAATATGGCCAGCAGAGGTTCCAGTTTAAAACTAAAATCACAGTAATAATTGTAAAACTAGCTACTTTACTGTTTATTACTGTAAATATAGCAAGTTTACAGTTTATTAGTGTAAAATTAGCAATATTACTCTAAAATTAACTGTAAAACAAAAGTATAATACTAGCAGCAGAGGTTCCAGTTTAAAACTGTAAAATGCACAGTAATGAACTGTGAAATTAGAAATTTTACAGTTTATTACTGTAAAACTAATAAAATTAGCTGTATTATGCTGTAAAAACAACAGACAACATCTATTTTTAGTGTAGACACATAGAAATTATATACAGTTAAATTCCAAGGGAGAAGGGACTGGTAAAACCTTGGAGTTATGAGCTAATATTTAGAAAAGTGCCAATTTGAGTCCCAAGTGAATTTTCACTAGTATTTCAATAACTAGTTAAAAAAATAATTTTCCCCAGAAAGAAGATAAATTTTGCTTTCATTTCATCTAATAACATCAGAAAAAAAATTTTTTTCTTCAGAAAATATTGTTTTTATACATCAAAAATCAGATCGGTAACGTGTCCCCAGTAGCAAAGCTTAGCATGAAAAATAGGTCATGTGCACTTTCTAACTTCCCAAAAAAACGCACTTGCACAAAAAACGATTCTATTTTTACCCCTTGGTTAATATTTTACTTCATTTTTGTTTTAATCGATTTCTGATTTTCTGGCCGATGCGAAATAAGCGTGTCCCAAGTTCCGCCGTCAGAGTGGTAACAATAACTTCCACTCCCAAAATCATTTCCTGGCCTATACCACGTGATACTGAGTACCTGGTAGGATGTTTTATCGCATCGTAATTAAAAATTTGCATTTCTGCATCTAAAATTGCAGGTAAGATTTTTTAAAGTAATTTTATTATTTCAAAAATTATTCTATATATAAGTATAGTCCTTTATTACAAGTGAAAAAACCACGCGTTTGATTTTGGTTTAGCGCGATCGACTAGTAAAAAAAAAAAAAGCTTTGTCGGTTTTTTCAGATCGGTAACAGTCAAAGCGGTAACATTGAAAAACAGCGAATATATTACCAAACTCACACGTTTCAGAATTATAAAAAGCAAAAATCATAGGTTTTAGCCACATATATTGAATATTTTTGTTCTTAAAAAATGAAAAGCAATGAGTTTTAGTACAATTGCTTCATTTGTGGTTTGTATGACATAACAATAGAAGTTAGTAAAATAAGAAAAATTGACACCGCAGAAAGTAAGTTAATTAATTATTATTATTTTATTTATTTAATTTTTTTTTGGTGCTTCAATATCTCATAACTTCGCTAAGTAACTAGATAATAACTAGCATGCTAAATTTGAATTTCTGATCAAGAAATTAAATTCCCTGCAACTAATTAAAGAAAAGCAAGCAGCAGAGTTGTGTATTGAAAAAGTTGAAGTTGTGTGTTGTTTCAAAACAAAACAAATGTTTTATTAGCTTGGATTTGGTGATCTCATAATTTATTTTATCTAAAAACCTGATCGCTCATTTTTATTTCCAAGAAATGCTTTTTTATAATGAAATTTGATTTTTTAGCTAAAATATATATTTTAATATAATTATCTTAATTCTATGTTAAAAATGCAAGGAAATGATAACATTTTTAGAGATGTTAATGAAGACTGAAAGTCAGATATGTAACTCATATTAACATCAGATCTGTAACTCATCAAATCTGTAACGGCTTAAAAGTGAGTAATCTAAGGAGGGGGTAAATAACTTCCTTGACCTCCCCCCTTTTATTTTCTTGCATTTAGACCCAATTTAGACTTAGAATCCAATATAATCTTTTTTTTTTGTAAAAAATTTTTTGAATTAGAAAACTCCAACTTCAAATTGGCACTTTTCAAAATATTGGCTCTTATTGGTTGCAGGGCGAATAGGTCTATACTCAATGGGTTGCGATAGGTCTATACTAAATGAAAAATTTATCAGAAGTAAAGCAAGTCCATTTATAGTTTTAAAATATCGATTTTCAAAGTCAGGGTGACTGGGTGAGGGTCATTGCACCCTAAATGAGATTTTTAGCTTAAATCCAAAAGTTCCAAGGGCGTATTTAAGGAAAACTTGGGGATAAATATATTCCCCCCCCCCTCCAAAAAAAGTTTTTTGGTCATAGTAAACGACTACCCCCCTCCTTTCCCCTCGAAGCTTAACCAAATCGCTTTCCAAAACTTTTTCTGGTGTTGTTAAAATAGAATCGCTCAATTTAGTTTCGAAAGTTAATACTAGATGGCGACATCTACAATTTCTTGATGTTTTTCAATATTTTTTTCTGAGAGCGAAGAGATTATATTAAAAAATGCAAATGAGAGAACAAATTTTCTATATCTGAAAAATAAAACAAAGAAGCCAATGAATACAAATAAGAAAAATCACACTCGAATACTTGTTCCCGATGTCTGACAGAAAGTAATTTCTGAAAGTTTCTTAATTATGCAAAACATGCAAATATAACGATTTTACAGACATACACTAAATAATAGAAAAAGGATAGATAATTCTTAAAAATTGAAATAAAAAACCAAAACAAAAAAATTCAAAATTTTCGAAGCATAACATGTGCAAAAAACTTAGAAGGAAGTTGTTACTTTTGTTTTAAGGAACGATTTCAAAAAAATGGGGAAAACATTTCTGATGTGGTTTGATAGTTTTGTAAACAGCTAATCTAGGCAGTAAATGTTTAAAATATTTAAAAATAGCTCCAAGTGTTTAGAAACGGAGAATGAAATGCCAAAACTGATATTATCGGTACATGGAAGACGCGAATCAAATTGCAACGTGTGAGAACAAAATTGTCTAATTTCCTGCATAAGACCTCTCCTCCCCCTGCCCCCTCCAAGAAATAAAAGAAAAGAAATTTCATGAATGAAACATTGAGTAAATCAACTAATCAATACATTGCAACATTTGTCTGTGATTTATATGTTACGGTGCACCCTCTGCCTGTGGCCTGGTGGCGCAACGGTAGCGCGTCTGACTCCAGATCAGAAGGTTGCGTGTTCAAATCACGTCCGGGTCAAAGGTTAACTTTTGGTCCTGTGATTTTGGAAATCACAGAATATTTGTCTGAAAAAAGTTTTCCGTTGTTGTTAGAACATTTTGGAAATGAAGGATTTGTTTAATATGAAACAATTTTACCAGAGTAAAAAATTAAAAAAAAAAAAAAAGTTTTTAAATTATTTTTTTTCTCAAATGAATGAGTCCTATATTTCGGAAATTTGGGAAATTCAATTTTTGAATGAAGAGCTGAAACTTCCACCAAACTTGAGGATTCTAATTTTTGATTTTTACTTTTGGAGCTCTAAATTGTTTCAGATATAAGGATAATGCAAAAACTACCATTATCTGATTTTTTTTTCAGTAATAGACATTTAAAATAAACGGCTCGTAGATAAAAATGATTGAAGGAAGCTTTTCGCCTTTTTGCGTGTTAAGCAGGGCCCGATTAAAATATTACAGTTCCCTCAGCCAAATCCTTTTCTGGGGACCCCTGTATCGAGGCGTTACAATTTTAGGCATTGGATGAAACAAATTTAGCAATTGACTGGAGCAATTTTAGTCGTTTACTGCTAAACTGCGGCAGTTTGGGGGCCCCTAAATTGTGGGGACCACAGCCTAGTTGGCCTATTCGGTAATCAGTCCCCGGTGTTAAGAGTCACAAAAAGGTTAGGAATTTCTCACGTAGGAAAAATATTTTATTTCAACTTATTGAATCAGATATCTACACAAACTTTGACGAAATATATACGCAATACAGCAAATAGAATGCAGAAATATATATATATATATATGTTTTTTTTTTTTTTTTCGATTTCATTATACATACATAACATTTCGCGCTATTGGTGCACAAGCGTTGGTTTTCCTTGACTATACAGAACACGCGCTCTGAGCTACTTATACTAAACAGAAAAAAAAAAAAACTATTTTATAAATCATTTGCTGATTGGAATAATTAGTAAGAGAAATATTTGCACTTTAAATCATTTTAAACATTTTCTTTGGAGTGAAATAGGTGGCGTGAGGAAAAAAAAATTATCGTGCGCGAGTTGTCAGGTCATTTTGACACTATTTATAGAGGATTGAAGGTGGGTCACGTTTCATAATCCAGATTCACTTCAAACAAATAACAAAATCAGTGTATATTGAAATCAAAACATTTTTCAATTTTATTGTATTTTAGATTTCAATAACTTTAAATTGTATCTCTGTACACAGTTATACGATATTTTTACTATAATATTCAGTTTAGAAATGTAATATTTATTCTTCTTTTATTGATGTGTGATAAATGCAGTAAAATTTTCTATTAACCTCATTCTACAAAAGAGCCAATGCGGACCGTTTCATGCTTTTCCGTTACCTAGGCGTAGGCGAGCGAAGAAAATCCCGCCTTTCCATATAGACTATTGCCTGTCTTAAATGCAATGATTATTAATAGCTAAACACTTCCAACTATTCTTTTGTCTAGTCTTACACTGAAATCAGTATTTTCAAAAACTTGTGTGCTTTTTTTCTTAGCCTTTCTGCAACCATAAGCAACCGCCTAGTCTCACTTTTTGGTAGAAGCTGCAAAAAGTTCTCCAAAAATTTACAAGAGAAGGGGCGTCAGCCCTGTTGCACGATGTCGTTGGCTCGAGTATGGTTTGAATACACTTTCATTTCTTGCTTGAGGCTATTTGAGTGAATAAGCAAATGAAATAAAAAAATTTCAAAATTCTTCAAACACACGGTTCTTTAAAAGTATAAATAAGAAAGAAGAAAGGGAAGGGGTGAATAAAAATTAAAGAAAACGAAAACAAAAGAAAGAAAAAGCTTTTGCCATTTTTAATGCATGCCCGAACCTTGAAATAATTCATTTATATTACTGGTTGAAATTTTAAATAAATGAAAAAGTAAAAAAACGAGCAAGAAAAAAGAAAGAGCTCGAGTTTTAATTTTCCTTCAGATCTTGAAAAAAAAAAAAAAAGCCGTTGATACCAAAAAGTCATAATAAATATCTCAACCTTGTTAAACAAGCAATCGAGCAATTAAGAATTTTACCAGACACAGCAATGTCGTATTTACATTCGCAATTTAAAGATGTAAGGGCCATGTATAGGCATCAAATTAGAAGGAATAAAATATTCAACCATAAATCTTCAATTTTCGTTTACACAATCGTAAACTCATTGCTTCCTTTTCTCACGAATTTGTACGGCATTTGCGACTGTACTAACGACTGAAGAGAAAACAAAGCTTCAAGGTTGAATCTGAACACGCGTGCTTTGTAGTTTCCGAAGGGTTATTGCAAGAATCATGCCTAAATAATTTATTGAGAAATGAGAAGTATAAATATTCTATGGGTAATGCTGTAACAGCGCGATGTACTTTGAAACAACAACCAAGAAAAGAGCGAATATTTAGTGAAAATATCGGATTTTATTTGCATTTAAAACTTAACTTATTTAAAAACTTGCTTACACTATATAGGGTGTAGACCAAACAAATCTTTACTGTTTATCCGTGCATCCCAAAAATCAAAGTGCTTATTATTTCCCGAAGCAATTTTTCATGCTGCTTGCATACATTAGAATCCCGATTGTTTAACAACTTCGGGAAGTGTCGGAAAATCGACAACATCGGATGATCGACAGGGGGAAGTTTCGTGTCAGTTTTCTAAGTGCAAAAACGTTAATACTGTACGAGTAAAATTACTAAAATTAAATATTAAATGAAAGCATTCTAATTACTTGAAACACATGTGAAATAACTATCCAGGAAACTATACGATAGTGTAATTAAAAAAAAAAAAGAAGCAATTGAAACAGCATAAAACATGTTTCTGGATGTATAAATTATTTGACCTTGTGTCCCCGTTATCGAAATATGAAGTCTTCAATTCTGCTGTATTTTTAGAAAAGAAGAGAGTTTCGGTGAGAAATAGAAGACATCGCATCTTTCACTCTTTGTTGATAGATACTCTACCACATGTATGCGGTGAAATCGCGTAGATTTTTAATTTCTCGCGAAGATTTTAAAGTTGGCGCTTTTCTCAAAATTTTGACTTTAAGACCTTTTTCTCGATAACTGGGTGTGTGTGGGGGGGGGGGATGAGTCAAAAAATGTCTTGGCATGCTTTTTTGATTGTTAACTACTTAAAAACTTTTCAAATTATTACACTATTCGCGTCGTTCATAAGTAAGAATCAAACTTTTTGGACGATTCGCTCTCGCTAGAAAAGCAATAAGAATTACCGACTTTGTAGTTGAGCAGTTTAAGATTTCATCTTAAGTTATTACATTGCATGGTTTGACATTGCACATTCTGCTTTTCGGGGCATTACAATCAACAATATTACCTATTGCTATAAAAGTCGTTCAAACAGTCCAGCTAAATTGGATTAAGGGTTTGCCGCTTGCTAAAATCATTGGTTGCAATAATCACATTGTGCATGACAAAGGTGAAGAGGAGCTGATGTTCTGAGATGTACCGAAATAATATTTTTGGATTTTTAACGCATGTGTGGAAATTTTGCTATAGAAAAATAAATAAAGAAAGAAATGGATTCTGGAATGCAGATTTTGTAATCTCAAAAATGCAGCGCGACTTCTGTGGTGTGTTATAAATACTATCCAATTAATCATCAAGTAGCAAATAAAGGCAGTAACTAAATGACAAGTTTCTAATTAAAAGTAATTCGAGATCTCAAGTTTTACAAAGCAAAAAATTTTCACTGGCTTGAGCATATCCACAACTAGTAAAAACCATCCGCTATTCGGTTATACTAAATACTGACCACTGCATGAATCATTGGGGCATACGCCCTTACATTTCAGCAAAAAATCAAATAAATGACAGACCTTGTCATTTTTTACTACCTTCAATGTCTCCAAAACATTGTCATTTATTTGTCTCGCATATATTCCCCCCAAGAAGGTTTTCCGCATTAATAATTCGAGATCACAAGTTTATAAAGCAAAAAACTTTCTTTTGTTTGAGCATATCCACAGCTATAATGAAAGCCTTCTGCTATTCGGTTATACTAAATACTGACCGCTGCATTAATCATTGGGGCATACGCCCTTACATTTCAGCAAAAAATCAAATAAATGACAGACGTTGTCATTTTCTTGCTTCCTTCAATGTCTCCAAAACATTGTCATTTATTTGCCTCGCATATATTTTCCGAAGAAGGTTCCCGCATTGAAACATTTGCAAAGGAAGCAGCAAAGTGATAGAAACCCACTTACTTTTTCGAAGTTCGCTCTTTTCGGAGTCCTGCTAGACATGGGGCTATTTCAGACGGCAGAGAGAGGCGAGGTATCCCTCGGTGACGTCACGACTACTGCGCACGGGGGGAGAAGCGTGGACGGTGAATTGGCGCAGTGGCGCAAATACTGTTTGTTCTCTCCCATCAGAAGAGTTCAATAACTTCAAACTTTTACCCATGGCTCTGCGTAAATGTCCCCAGCAATCACGTGACCTTGTGTTCGACTGCCCTTAATGGATATTTTTTGAAATTGGCTTTTAGTACAATTGTTGTGAGAAAGAAACTGTAGAATAATTTCTACCTGTTCTTTTCTTCCCCAGAAAAAAAAAAACCATAAAATGCGACACGTCATTTGGGGGATCAGGGTTGGAGGCTCCCCCTGGCTTTGGAAAATTAATTTATTTAAATACATGTAAATGGAGTGGTTCTTGCCGTTTTTTGATTTTCTAAACCAGGCGAGGATCACAGGGAGGGTCATGAAACCCCCCCCCCCCACCCCTGAACCGACAAATATAGCAAAAATTGCATTTTTAGGACTTATACAACGGAAAAAAATTCCAAACCACTCCCCCCCCCCTATTTTTGCACAAAAATTGCATTTGACCCCCTCCTTAACCAGAAGTTGGATCCGTCCTTGTAATAAACAGTGAGTATATCCAGACCCCCCCCCCCTCCTCAGAAAAATTTGAAATGACGGGTTTTCCTAAAATCCGATGAGTGCTAGGATTTGAATATCTTCCAGGTTCGTCATTGGAGGAGAGAGGGGGGGGGGGGCTAAGGGGGTAATTACCTTCCTGACTTTAGAAAATTAATGTATTTATGTATGTTATGCAGTATTTATGTATGTTATGCATCTCTTTTAACCAAAACCTGTCTAAACCGAAGTCGGTTTTATTATTATTTTTTTTCAAAAATAAATAAACTATATCCCTTTTAGATCACTGGGGGCAGTAAGTCCTGCCGCAGACACTCCTTCTCTCCCTCATATGTAAATTTTTGGATCACTGTAAATGAATCGTTTATTTCGAAAAGGTAACATCTCTATTTTGATCTCCTCTGTCTCTTTAGAAAATTAAACAGCGCACGGTTATATTTTTGAATGTCATAATCAATGAAAAAATGCCTTTAGTTAAGTACACAATTACTGCAATAATTTATCAAATAACCATTGATTATGACATTCAAAAATATAACCGTGCGCTGTTTAATTTTCTAAAGAGACAGAGGAGATCAAAATAGAGATGTTACCTTTTCGAAATAAACGATTCAAATGTTGCTTGCTGTTGTCTTGTAGCAGCTAAGCTGGCAATTTGGGGTGCACTGCTTCACTTTCCCTGAATCCGCCCTTGTACATACTGTACGTATGATAGTTTTATTTTATGTTTCTCTCTCCCATTAATCCCCCCCCCCTGTTGGCTGTTGAGCATCGTTATTGCATTTTACGTTGAATACTAGAGTGCTTTTAGAAATATAGTAAACAACATAGTAAAGTACGTAAAAAATAAAACAATTTAAAAATGTTTTAAACAGTTTAAGGGGTGCTTACAAATATCAGAAATAATTGGGTATGTTTATGGAAAAAAATTTCAACCCTTTCCTTCTCATACAACGCGAAATTTTGACTTAATGCGAGAGGTCTTGGAACCATTGCGTAAGTCGAGACTCGACAGTAAACCGAAAGATCGAATTGAAACTTTTTTTATAAAACTTTTGAGCGAATAAAATTACATAAATAATTTGTCTTTCAACTGTCGAAGTATTATGTAGCTGAAAGCCTGCGCATTATTTTCTTTGAGAATCACATTTTGAGAAACATGTATAATTGAATAAAATTAACGTAATCCCAATCACATATCAAATATTATTTTGCTTAAATGATGATGTGAATTAAGTAAAAAAATGTACGACAGTTTTTTAACTCAGTAATGTTTCTATTTTACGTACATTTTTTATCTATGGTTGAAATTGACCTCATGTAAAAGTTTAGAAAGACATAATAATTATGTAACAAAATGTAAATAAACTGCAGCAAATCAAGTAATGTATAGAAGTTATTGTTATTTTTTTTTTACTTTGAGCTATCTGACTTTTGAACAAAAAATTTCATTTAGTTGCTAAATGTGATCTGTCTTATTTTAGTTTATTCTAGCCCCATGTCACGTTGATATAAGAAGCAGAAAACTCAATAACAAACACGTATACTTTATTAAAATTTCAACATAAATATTGTTAAGTAAAAACATACATTTGAGCATTTAAAATCTGACACTAAAGTGCCGATAATCACACTTGTCCAATATTTGCCAATTCCTCAGTTCGCACAACTCAATGCGGGATCCTGGACTTCCTTGGTGTTGCAGCCACATTGCCCTGCAAATTGAGAAATATCGATGGTAATAAAAATATTAATCATTAAGGTCATTCCACGGAAACTGGCCATTTTGTCCCGCACGTGACGCTTCATATGTTTCATTAAAAAAATACGTAGTGTAAAAAGGTAATGAACAAAATTTTGTTGCTTAGGAAATGTATGTGTGATTTCTAAAAAAGAAAAGCCGTCATTATCTATTTATTTTTAATGAAATAAATGAACTGTCACGTGCAAGGGTGGATACAAGGGAGGCGAAATGGGGCGATCGCCCCTCCCTTGAGGGACTCTCCACCAGAAAACTTTCAATTTAGGAAGTTCAAAAAAATTTTAGACGAGTTTTAATGGTTTGAAGAAATGTAATTTGGGAACCTTTCGAAATGTTTTAAAATTGAAGTCCGAAATCTATGTGATTAATATTTGCGGACCAGGATACATAGTAAAAAGTAAGTAATAAAATCTATCGCTCCTTCCTATAAAAGTTTCTGGATCGGCCCTTGGTCACGTGTGGGACAAAACGACTACCTTTTCTACTTTGGAATAAACCCAATACATACTTTTTTCATTGGTTTAAATTATTATTTCTCAAGAAATGAGATCTGTTCCATTTACATTGGAACCTCAGCTTTCAAAATCTGCAATTTTGCTTTGTCATTGCTGAATTAATATAGCAAAACATTAACTAATCCATAAAAATAGTTACAAGAGGTTGACTTTGGATGTCCCATACGTGACGCATCCAAATAAATTAAATTTTAAAGAAGAAAAACATTTGATAAAACTATGACTGTGTCAGGAGTATCTTTGCATCAAATGTAAATATTAAAAAATGTGCAATACACCACCAACTCGTTTATTCCATCCATGGACTGCAGTTTCGTCCTTTTTGGCACTCGTCATCATGGAATAGGAAATAAACGAGCTGGGGGCAGAAATCCGATCATAGAGCAAAGACAGCCAAAAAAAAAAAAAAACTGGTAGCTAATGTGAAATTAGAACACGAGCAAGCGACCGCACTTGGTACTGTACAAATTGTACCGTACAAGTTGTGTTAGATTTTGAACAAAAAACCCACCATCTATAAAATAAAGAACATTTATAATGGGCAGATATAAGAAGGGGGCTTCAATAAGTTCAGCACAAAATTTACTCACAACTTGACAGAAAACAGGTCATCCTCCTCAAATGCTATATCAAAGCTAGAGGGACACTAAAAAATTTGTGAGAGTACTTACTGGAGAGCAGCATCAATCTGTTATGACTGGTGACACACCAATTATAACACGTTTCGAAAAAAGAGCACTGCGTAAACGTGCCCCGGTCTACCCTACTACCTCCGATGAAGAGACAACTCTATTTAAAGGACAAAAAATCCAGTCCCTAAGGGTCTCTTATTGAGAGGATAAGATTCTTTGATGATATCTGCCCTCGGCTCGTTTATTGTCTATTCCAGACGGATGAGTCCAAAATAATGACAAAACTGCAGTCTCTGGATGGCATACCCGGGCTCTCGATATATTGCATGTAAGTTCTACTGTATTCACAATGTTCATGCTTCAATTACATATTAACAATGGTCACGTGTCTTCTCCTTTTGTAGTGCATTTTGAAACCGAAAGAAAAAATAAAAATAACAATATTACTCACATTTCATCTACTTTTCCCCTCTCCCCTTGGATGACACCTTGAACTGTTCCCCAAGATGATAGCTTCGTCCATCCTTTCAAGCCAAACCTGTCGCACATTTCTTTACAGTACTACAAGAAACAATATCAACAATAAGACAAAAGACAAGTACAGTTCGACCACAGAAAGATGGCGGGTGATCTTAAAGCGGAAACGGGCAGTTTCATTTTATAATAAGCAGCATCACAGACATCATGCAGGGAATGTTTGTTGTTGTTTATGAAACCACTCGAGTACCCGAGTACCGAGTAGACACATCTACCCGGTATTAAGGCGGAATATACGGCTTCCGTTTTATTTTAGCACCATTAAGGTAGAAGTCCGATTTAGCTCAACACACATGCCATAAGACCCGTTTATAGGGCAGGCAGCCATTCACAACACAGTCATTCATTCACGCAGAGGAAGGACAAGAACAGAAAAGATTGAAAGTACAGGGTGGCGCAAAAAGATGGGAACTTTTGGATTTGATGTTGGCAGCACTGTGAGGGGCGGAGAAACGGGAGGAAGGTGGCAAGTTGTAGAGTAGCATTGGAGATTTAGTGGCCATGGATCAGTGGAACGTACAAGAACGTGTAGTAGCCGTGCGCGCTTATTATAAAAATGGTGACAGTTTGGTTCAGGCTTTACGCGAGTTTAGGCGGCATTTCAACCTTCCTTCTCGCGCTCGCATTCCAACGAAACATGCAATTCGAACGTGGGTTGACAATTTTGAGCAAACTGGTTCAGCGGTCAGGCGCCTGTTTGGTAACCACGTCATTTCCAGGAACGCTGACATTGTTTGGCCACCTCGTTCCCCCGACTTATCAGTGTGCGATTTTTATTTATGGGGTTACTTGAAGAGTGTAGTCTACAATACACGTCCCAAAACCCTACCTGCACTCAAAACAAGGATTACAGAAGAGATCGCAGCAATACCACTCGACACTTTGCACCAGGTAATGCAGAATTTTCAAAATCGACTTGCTGAATGCATCCGGCAAGACGGACATCATCTTCGCGATATCATCTTCAAAACTTGAATGTTTCTTAAATTTCCAATGTTGTAGTGTACATTAGGCATCCTGAATAAATTAAAAAAAAATTATTCCTTGTTTTTTTCTTTTTTCAAAAGTTCCCATCCTTTTGCGATACCCTGTACATCCATGCCTGAGTCGGGATTCAAACCCGACCGCATCACAGCCAGACTCTTTTGACCACTAACACCACTAACAAGGTGGCCGGCATGCATGCAGTGAAAAGATTAATGAACGAAGAAAGGAAAAAAATTACTTTCTCGTTGATCCTAGCTACGAGGCGTATTTTTAAAGTAAGTACCGTTTTGGTATAAAGTAAAAACAAGCAAAGATATCCGTATATATTTTTTTTACCTGAAAGTCCATACCTTAAACTACTTTTCTACATAATTGCCACCAATTACAACGGCTCTTATCATATCGTACAATCAGCTTTAAAGTCCCTCTTTAAAGAAATATGCTGCCACTGCATTATGGTCTACCTGACACCACCGTCATTGTCGTGGCACTAGCTAGCCGCCGAGGTGCAGCTTCAGATGAAAAAACAGGTAGTAGTCACTGGATGCTCGATCTGGTGAGCTTTTGCACAAAATCTTCATTAGTGAAGGAAGGTTGACCACTCCGTTCCTTGGTGTGCACATTAGAGTGGCCATCTTTGAGCGCTAGTACCCAAATCCTAACCATTCCATCGGTCATAATGGTTTCACCGTGTACTGAAGGAATCTCGCGATGAATATCGATAGCTTTTAACCCCCTTTTGCAATTAAAAAACGAATTACCGCACTTACCTAACAGTCGGCGGCACTCTCAATCGATGGACGTTTTTTGAAGCTGATTAAACGATATGATAAATGCCTTACATCTAATGGCAATTATGTATAAAAGTAGTTTAAAGTATGGGCTTTCATGTAAAAAAAAATTATAAAGAAGTCTTTGCTTGTTTTTAATTTATACCAGAACGGTACTTACTTTAAAAAACACGCCTCGTATTTTAAAAAGAAGAGGTACGTTTCCGCTTCAAGGTCGAGCACCGTCTCTTCGTGGTCAAGCTTTATTAAAAATAGTCTTTTACCACTGTGAAGAAAAAATTTTTTGAAGAAATTTTCGAATTTACATTCAACGTATTCTTCGCGAAAAGTAAAATATTTCAAATGAAACGAAGCAAATACTTTTGTTCATTATAGTAATACATCTTTGTACATGGGATAAATTACGAAATGCAACTGAAAATGTACAATTGTATCTTTACTTGTCTTAGTCAATGAATAAAGTGGAAGAAGCAGATTTTCTTTAACCCTTCACTGCACGATTTTTTATATTTTCATGAAAAAAATCATTTGTTACCTTTTAAATAACCCTGAGTTCAGGAAAAATGAAGAAAAAAATTAATCTTAAAAATGTGCACCAAAAATGATGTTTTAATTGTTTGTTCTATATATGGCACAAAGCACATAGCATATGCTTTGTATACCGATAAGTGTAATAATCTACAATGTGTTTTGTGCCATAAGTGGTATAAACAAATTTTTCACTAAGTGTATTTAAACATTTTTAGAACAAAGGAAATAATGACTAAGCACACTTCTAACGGAAATGCAGACCCTTTTTTTTTTAAAGCAAGAACTGTAATACCTAGACTAGTGCAGCTAACTAGTGCATAAAAATCACACTAAACTGTTATAGCAATGTTCCAGAAGGGGCACAAAGCTCAGTTTAACTGCATTTAAAAATCATAGGAATATATGAGGGTTTATTTGGTTTGTGCCAGATCTGGCACACCGTGCACTGAAGGGTTAACGTGCTCTTGTAAAACGTATTACGAAAAGCAGTTTTTTTTCCCATGGAGCAATTAATCAAAATTGTTTCTATCTTTTTGTGAAAAGACCAATCAAATATTTTACTTATAACTGTTTTTTTTTTTTTGTAATTTTTTTATACTAAAATATTTTGCGAAACATCGATTAAGATTTACGTTATGCACTTGCTTTAAATTCAATATTATAAAAGTACAAGAATTATTGCCTTGAAGTTAAGACAACAGTAAAATTAGTAAAAACGATGGTGATAAGAAAAGAAATATTGAAAATAATAGCAAAATAAAATGAAATAGGTAAATAAATAATAACAGAGCAAAAAATAACTATTACTATAATTATTCTAATACCTATGTCTAAGCAGAGGTGTCACTTTCTAAGTTAAATGCATGATTTTCTAATTATTTTTATAAAAACATGCATAACTCAATAGCAAGTTTAATAAATAATTATAACAATATTAATTCAGACGATTAAAAATTTTTTGTCGGACTGAAAGGAAGGAGGAAAATAACGATAATTTCAGTAACAAAACTGCTAATGAGTTGTGCGTTTTAAAATACTTACCGTTAAATGTTTGGATTGAAAGATATAAATTTATTACTTACTTTTGTAAAATTCACACCTAAAAAATAAAATGAATACGTTAATTTCTATACGAATAATTTATAAAGCATAATTTAATTAGTTTGCACGAATTATAAAAACGAAAACCAATTCCTTACCGGAATGAATTTGAAATCGAAGACCCAAAACCCCTATTTAAGGTGGTTTATACAAGTTAGAAATGAAGATGATAGAATGGGTATAGTGCTCCTCTGGTAAACTGACTTCCGATATAGACAATGTTTCCTCTTTTTCGGGTAACAGGAAAAGATAATTGGCATTAAAGTGAGTTGAATCATTTTCGTAGTCGCTTTACAAAAGTATTCTAATTCAAATCTGTGCCAAGTTGCCTTTTCCTATTACATGAAAAGAGGAAAATATCGTCAAGGTCATAGCTCAACTTCTCAGAGGGCATTATAAGCTGCTTTCCTGCGGAAAATGTTCAAAATTGAAATCCTAAAACTGCAACTCTTATTTAACCTTGGTGATAAAATAGAGATGCGTACGAAAATAGTTTAAATTTTCTCTCTTTAAATTTTCAAAAATGAAAGGATTCCAACCCTATTTTTACTATATCCTAATTTTCTATATCCAGACGCTCTGGCTTGACTCCCGCTAGATCTATCACTGCATCTTACGGAATTGAAACAAGTAATATTCCTTTTCCTTTTTTTTTATTTTTAACTATTGACAATCATGACATTGCCGGCCCTAAAATTTGCGTCCCTATGCGGTGACCCAAGTTGTCTGTCTCATACGCTAGGTCTGGTGCCATATTGATGAAGAAGAGATTATTTATTATTATTATTATTATTAATATTACTACTACTAATTACTATTACTTTTTTCTATTATTATTATTATTATTATTATTATTATTATTATTATTATTATTATTATTATTATTATTATTACTACTACTACTACTAATTGCTATTACTTTTTTCTATTACTATTATTATTATTATTATTATTATTATTATTATTATTATTATTATTATTATTATTATTATTATTATTATTATTATCATTATTTAATCGTCAGTGAAATGAATGATCAACGCTCATTAGAGCGTAGCAGCAGAAGGCAGTTGGTCAAGGAGTCCCATTAATCAAGGAGGAAGCACATAGCTGACCCTTAAAGATCGATGCAAAATTCGGCTCCAAAGAAAACAGCTTCACTTCCTATTCGGTTGTGTACCACAATCAACTTGCAGCAATAGTAAAATAATTTTTCAAATTTTTAACTTGACACTTAAACTATTTTTATAAGTATATTTCAGAAAATATACGAAAGTGGAATAATCAGGTGATTTTCATACCTAGTCCATGTTAAAGCTAAGTATTTGGTCCTGGCACGTGACTGCTCTATATTTTGTTTCAAATCTTGTAATCAGCAAAATGTTTTGCCTAAGCAGTCATCGATGTTTGTGTGTCTTCTTTGGTTTTTACGTTATTAAAATACATCACTCTTAACCAAAGCTTGTTTTGCACGGGAGCTCACTGGTGCTCACAAAAATTTTATGTGAATTTTCATTTTGGATGGAATTTAAACTATTTTGGCATTTATATTTTTCGCATAAGTCTTGAAGACTATAGGGCTCCCGCACGTCTTCCGCAAGAAATTAAGTCTTGCTTTTAAAATAAACAGGTCAAAATGTCTATTTATTGTGGAATGGCTTATTATGTGTTTTTTTTTTTTTTTAACTAAGACTAAAAAGTAATTAGTGTGAAGGAAATGTTTTTATTTTTAAGAAGTTACAACAATAGGTTTTGGACGATATTTCGCTAGAATTGAGAAGTCTAATAAATATATCTCAATCTCGTAAATAACTTTTACTACGTAAGCGAATTTTCAACTTTTAGCTTTCAACAGCTAAGGAAAGAGGAGGGGCGTTAAAGGAAAGGGGGAATGGTTCGGGGGCACAGTGGATTTTTTTTCTCTTTCTTCATTTTTCAAAAAAATATTATTTCTTTGGCAGAGTAAAAATGTTCCTACGATTGAATAATATTTTCTTTGTGTCAGGAGATTTTTTGAGATTTTAAAACTAATTATTTCTTTACTTCATGGTATTCTTTAAAAATGTCTTTTAACTGTTTACACGTGCCCCTATGTGAGAGGGGGAGGGATCACACATAAATAAACCTAATCCACATCTGAGGATAATCGTTATATTTTAAAGAAAACTTACATTGCATGACATATGAAACATACGCCAATGTACCAATAACATCAAAAGGTTTCTAACTTAAACTGTGTCAGTCTTAATTGAGCACACGCACACAGTAATGTGTGAATGAGAAAATACTTTTTCCAAATATATAACCCTGATCAGTGTCAAATTTTAAAGTGTCATAGCATGTTCTAATTACTGGATATACAAAAAAAAATCTTAAAAAAATACATAGTATAAAGAATATTTTATTATGTAAAGATTTTTTATTGTATTTTTTCCGCGTTATATAGAGTATGGTAATGTGTTTTAAAAATATTTTTTACTTGCATTTTTAACTAAATGAGAACACTTTGTCTTTTTATTGCTGTAGATGGTCAAAATCCTAAATTGTTGACCAACTATTCACCAAAAACGTGAAAATAATAAATAACTGAAAGATAAATAAATAACTGAAAATAAATCAATAAATAAAATAGCAATAATTATAGTTGTAGTAATAGTAGTAGTAGTCATTCTAATAATAATTAAAACAATTAAAAATGAACGATGCATTTATAAATATTGGTTATAGAAAAATAATAATTATAAATGTTTGTTACACATTATTTTATCACTTATTACGGCCTACAGAGTTAACCCTCGTGGGTTCCTTGGGGTCATATGTGACCCCAATGCAATTTCTGTTTAATATATCTTGTTAATCAACCATGTATTTTTAATGGCATTTTATGGCTTTTATTCTTCTAGTTTTCTATTCAAAATAATGCTATTATTGTGTTTTATTTTTCCCGAATTGCATTTTTTGCACACAAGACCCTTGGGGTCACTTCCCCAGAATGCCAAAAAAAAAAAGAGGACGTTGCAACTTTAGTCCAAGAGCACAGACAGAAAATGCATCGAAAAATGTCATAAGTGTTTGAAATTCACTTGCAAAAAATCATGTTTTTTCAGGTCTGTAACAGTTGTAAATAAATCTACAGTTATTGTAAGTTTTGCTCTAAAATTTTCATTTTTAATGCATAAACTAAATTTTACTTTGATTGTGGCTTTTATTTTTATTTTTTTAGCATTAAAAAGTGTATGAACCTAAATAATGCATGTAACATTCAATAATCATAATAAATTAATTAAAGGAAGCATTGGGGTCGTTTATGACCCCAATGGTCTTGAGTGTAACTGAAATGGGAGGGACCCACGAGGGTTAATTTGCGCTTCAAACCAATTTAAAATTTTCTGAGTATATAATTTTGTCCACTACTGTACACTAATTAATATTACAGAGGGGATTTGGGAACTGTTCCCAAATAAGTACCTTATCCATATTAAGTTCTTTTCCCTTTTTCTAATGGAATTGATCACTATTATCTTCTCTGCTGTTTTCAGCGGCGTACGCAGGCAAATGATTTTAGGGGGGGGGGGCTGGGCCGAGACTCTTTGAGACCGGGGGGGGGGGGGCAAAGCATAAAATGTAGCTAAGAAAAATAAATGTTTCGAATTTGTGACATCAATGCTAATTTAATGAGAAAAATACATCATTAACCTTTTTTTATCATTATAATTTCGGTATAAAAGTAAAGAGTTTAGATGCAAGCAGAAAATGATAAAATTAAAGTTAAAAATTTGTTCTTTATTGACGGAGGTGTTCCTGAATTACATACTTGCAAAATATTGGAAAAATTGTGCATTAATATCGTTAATTTTGCGATTGATTTTACTATAGTTTCTAATATACTTGCAGTAAAAAATCATAAAATTGAATTGTATAAGATAATCATAAACGTGAAATACAATAAATAGACAAGTCAAAACTTTTTAAAAGATCATTTTTCTTCTTTTTTTTTTTTTTTCTAATTCGTCTCATGCTTAATTATTTGATGTGAAATCTTTTCTGATTTTGCAATTTGAAGAGAAAGGAAGGGGAAAAAATATTAAAGCTCAAATTAAAAAAATCGTTTCGAAAATTTCGGAGGGGGCTGCAGCCCTATCAGCCCACCCCCTGAGTACGCCACTGGCTGTTTTTGATTGCATACATCGCTCTTCACACTTTCACCATTAGAGCTAACTTGCAAAAGTAAAGAATTCTTAAATAAATGAAAAATTTTAAACATTGTCATAAATTTACCTGTATGTTCATACAACGGTTTGCAATAATTAAGTTCAGCTTATTAGTTTGTTTAAAATGTGCTTGCATGTGAATAAGACAGTGATGAAATTTCTACAACTCCTGCTAAAAAAAAGTTGTCCCTGCAGAAACACAAAATGGCTCATTACTCTATAAGTTTGGCGAAGATGTGAGACTAGTACTGCCGTTACTTGAGATTTTTGCAAGATATTTTGCTTCAACTTATTTTAGTAAACATACCATACTCACACGGTCCCGTGTTCATGTATGCCCCTTATCCCTAAAATGTAAAAACGAAAGGGACAATTCAACTTGTCCCGCACGCGACGTAGGAATCATGCACTTCACCAGTAACATGGCGTTCAATTTATTATCTACTTTTGTACAACCTTATTAAACTAATTCTAGGCGCTGGAGCAAAACCAAGACAATTCAGCAAGAAAGATGGTACATGTCAATGACACAAATTTATGACTTGGGTTGTAATTTTTGGGCCAACTTGGCACCTTAGTTATCCATTGTTTTTCAACAGCTTTGAGCAGAGTTATAGCTGTGGTTTTCTTTGAGGTGTGGAAATATAAGATGTGACTTTTTTCCAGAGGAATGAAATATATTTTAGAAAAGTGGGAAGAGCGAAGTATGTCATCGAAAACAGCAAAGAAGATGATAGTGTTCAATTCCATCAAAAAATATATATATATAATGAAATAAAAATTAAATAAATAAATAAATAAATAAAGAACTTTCCAAGAACAGTAGGGAAAGAAAATATATCTACCACTCTGATGTTTAATTTGCTCAACGTTTGAAATTTTGTATTGAAAAATTAACATTCAAATGTAATTATTTTGAAATTTCAAAAGATTTTTTCCTTCATTCCCCGAGATGCCAAAATTTTAGTTAAACTACAAAGGGTGAAAGTACGCCTGACTAAATTTTTGAGGCGTTGTTCTCATTTTCAGTGCTTCTAAAGGATACTTCATACGCTTCTAAAGGTGTCAAAAATGTCTTATAGGTTCTGAGTAAATTGAGTCATTAATTCATTCTTTGTAATACAAAATGTTCCTTCTGACGTAGCTTTCAAAGGACAGGCTAAGTCCATCATTGTAACTTCCTGATGTCAAATTTATTCATAGCTATTTCTTAGCATTATAACCATGGCAAAATATTCTGAAAAATTGTAGTATCATACAAAGGTTTCTATCGCAATAGTGAGCTGATGAAGAGGAAAGAAAAGTAAAAATATCTTGACGACAAAATTAAGACAACTGAAATGATGACAAACAAATAAATTTTTGATTTTTCGTGCCATTTATTTTACAAAGCGTTGTAAATTCTTTCTAAGCTATGAAAATACAAGCACAAACCCGCCATCATCATGTTTGCCCCCCCCCCCTCTCTAATGTATGCTTATATACTATAAGGCTTAATTTGCGTGGAGAAACATGACAGCTCAGTTTCTATTCTTCCTTTCAATTTTAAGCAAATTGCAACATTTTGGACGGTATTCAGATAGTTGAGGTTTGAAAATAAGTTATAAAGGCTACAAGGAGCTCATGTTACTTCTGTTTAGGCTTAGGCTTGCCAGATTTCCGAAATGTTCGACCGGGACACCGGAATGCCCCCCCCCCCCTACTAGCGCCGTGGGTATTCAAGAGTACACACACTTCGCTGTTTTTTTAATGTTATCGAGCTTTTTGTTTTTTCTCGGAGCTGCTAATGTATGGTTATTAATTACGAGCTTAAGCTAAAGGTAATAATAAATGAAACAATGTATGAATTCAAATACAATGTTATTTCTCACTTGTAATTATTTATAAGTTATTAAAGTTAGAATAAACACTTTGACTGGGGAATAAAAATTTAAACAGTATTTGCATGTACTTTTCACTGGTTAGGACTTTTTTTAGAATGGTACCTTGTGAAAAACTTCACTCACTAATAAGATATTAATTTTACACGATAATTGTCACAAATGTCAAAGTAAATATCCAAAACAATCCTTCACAATAAATTACTTTTAGACATTTTAGCTGTCTATAACTAAATTTTTCTTTTACCGGGACATTGAGACTTGGTCTGAAAACCGGGACGTCTGGCAATCATCTCAGAGAAGTTAGGCCTTGTATATGTAAACATACATGTAACTCGGGTTGATTTTTAACCTACGCTGCTAATTCTAGATAATCCAGGAAAAGACAACAGATAGCTCAAAGTAGATTGCATTTAACTTTTAAAAAATATTTTGCAAAGATTATTTTCCTCAGTTCTTGCACACATCACAGTCTAGACTTGAAAAAGTCAAGATCGGAAGGAAAGAAAATGACCCTGTCCCTTACCTTGAACTCCCCCGAAAACCTCAAATTCAACGTGGACCAATACAGGATCGCCATTGGTAAATTGTCTCTGTTGCGCGTAGGAAGTCATGGTTGGTGAGGATTCTTCGGCAAACAACTTGTGTGAATGCGAAAGGCTTTGCACTGGGGGGAATCCAACTCCTGCCGTCCAATGATAAAAATAAACAGATGAATTTGCTATCGCAGCATGTGGATACGAATTAGGTCACGAGCTTTCCTAATGAAACAAAGCACTCTTCGCTCCTCGACTTTCTTTTGATGGTGGTTGACTGCTAAGGTTAGAGCCGGAAACTGCCTGTTTGGAAACAACTGCTTTTCCAACAGGTTGATGGTCCGACATATCATAAGCAGAGATTGGTAAAAATTGAACAATTTTAGGAGATAGGAAAAAAATTTGGTGCCAGACAAATTATTTCTCAAGATTTACAGGAAAATCTAATGTAACTTGTATTCTGAAAGATTCTTGTTCTGAAATAACTAATCGGCAAGGTGTTTTATTAATCATCTGGGCTTCTACCTGGCGCCGGGAATTTGTCAGACCCTGATCATAAGAACCGATTTTTTTTCTGTTTAGACAGTCAGCATCAATCAGACAAGTAGCAAAGAACCAAAAACAGTGAAGCACCGTTTATGCGTTTTTATTATTTTATTGCATGAAAAAAAAACAAAAAAAAAAAAAAACATGTAAACATGTAGTTAATATGTATTGGACTCTGCCGGGACAGATTGAAAAAAACGTATAAATGATAAAAACGTATAGAAGCGAAACGCATAA
Source organism: Uloborus plumipes (assembly GCA_038373865.1). Lineage (NCBI taxonomy): Eukaryota > Metazoa > Arthropoda > Arachnida > Araneae > Uloboridae > Uloborus > Uloborus plumipes. The sequence continues at coordinate 15,661 of JAXGGA010007787.1, read as the reverse complement.
ACGGTGCTTCACCGTAGTTATAAAAATGTCTGCTAACAAATAATAATGCATTAGAAAATTCATCGAATATTGTAAATTTTAAGGGGGGGGGGAGCTTTCAACCAAAGAAAGGGACTAATATCAAGTATATCCCCACTCCTGTTATGCCTGTTATGATTAATTTAATTTTTTTCTGTATTCAAAAATGGAAAAATTCCTGAGATATATATATAATCCAATATATGAATCACTACACTCCCCCTTGAGCATGCGTCTTTCTGTTTTGACTGAGATTAAATTTGATTTTTAATTTAGAGTAAGATTGATACAAAAACATTTGATTTACTACTAAAGCGAAAAACTGACAGTATAAATTGGAAAGCTGTCTCCGTTCAGCTTTAAATTACTAATATATGAAAGAAACTAGAAACCTTCCAATATATTAGTATTAAAAATGGGATTTTACCGTGTATTTCATTTGCGAGCTTGGCAAACGTGTTTACATCAATTACCACATACACATCTCCGTATTTTTCTGTTCTGATTTAGTTTGGAATTATATTCGAATTGGCCTTTGTGTGTGATTGATTTTGGTAACAACTAGAGATGTAAAATTTCCGGAAATTTTGAAGCGATGGAAAAAAATCGTTTTTTTTTCCGCAAAAAATTGGGAAAAAAAATGAAAAATTGACTTTTTTACAATTAAAAAAAAGCGTTTTTTAATAGTTTTGTTTTTCTTGAACCATTTACTAGGTTAATCATTAAAAATATATGCAATCAACACATATTATTTTTCCTGATGACAGAAATATGCATAATTAGGTAGGTTTTAATAGGAAAAAAATAGCCTTTCTGTTTTATGACTCAAAGCTTTCTTGGTCAAACCCCACAAATGAATCATATCGTCATTTCACTGTTAATACTGGATAAAGTGTGTCTAACCCTTACAATTAAATTTTCTATTTTAGACTGCCTTTAAAACCTAAAATAATAAGTAGATACTTTCAAACATCAATAATAGTGTTTGAAAGAAAAATCAAAATGATTTTTCTCCCTTGCAATATAACCTCAATATCTAAAAATGAAAAACTATTGAGTTCTGGTTTTTCCCCACCCAATCTAAACCCTAATAAAAATGAAATTACTTTTTTTTTAAACCTTTCTAATAGAAAACTATAAACTGCCTAATGCGTTTCTAAACCTGAACAAAATTTAAACTGGAGTTTCAACTTACTGCACTGCCTTGCTAAGCACAATAGTCGTACCCCTACTTTTCAACAAAACCAGAGTAATTAACCCGAGGTTGCTCTCTGTTTCGTATGTGTTATTAATAAAATGTTTTGTAGTCATTTGTGATTGGAAACTTTTTTTTTAATCTGCTGAATAAAAAGTCATCACAACAAAATATTATACGGAGGCGCAGCTCTTTAAAATGCAATATCTCAGTTTGAGCTCAATTGCTGATTCTACTATGTGCTTAGCAAGCACGGCAATATACATTTAGTTCGCATAGTCAGCGGAAACCTAGTTCTGTGGCTGAAGTTTTTTTTTATTATTATTTAGTTATTTATTTTATATTTTGTGCTACTTAAATACACAGAACGTTAATAATTATTATCTTAGTTCGATTTGAACTCTGACTTGTTAGACACATAAAAAATCTTTGAAAGATATGTAAAACTATTTAAATTAAGTTATTAATTTTTTTGTAAATATGTTGTCATATTGTATATTGCATATTAATATAAAATTTTGGCAAGTATCTAAATACCAAAAGGAAACTAACAATTTTTAACAGAAAATTGATAAATCTATGATATAAAATTAAATATGTATGTGAGAGTTTATTTTATACATACACAAAGTAGAGGAAGTACATGAAGAAAATCGGTTAAAAAGTGAGGTAATGCATTTTGTATGAAAGAATTCATATTAATAAATGAAAATTTTTGTGCATAAGCACTTAACAATAATGAAACAATTTTACCTTTCAGTGGCGATATGTAATTTTTCATAAGAAATAATTTATGTACTTTTAATATCAAAAATACACTGATAGTAGGCCAATTATAAAATCTGTTGTGTTTACAAAAGTTGGAATTTAATCAAAATTATTTTTTTACCTAATTGGACAATGGTTCACTTATTACGAAATATTAAAATGTGTTTTTAACATAAATTTCTGTACTTATTTACTATTGCTTTAACAGTTTCAATTAAAAATTGGGCTGTCCTAGAGTAGAGAACGTAATGTTTACAAAATGGCCAATATTCAAGTATTCCCTTAAAAACTGGATAAATTTTATTTATCTTTTCTTCTGCTTTCCAAGCTGAAAATGATCGGGGAGTATGACCAGAAATTGAACATTTTAGTACAATTTCAGTATCCAAATTTCATAATTACTCTAAAAATATAGTATTTTGTAAACGATTTTTAAAAAATGCTCTTTGATACCTGCAATGTAATTAAATAAGGAATAAAACGAAAATAATGGCTACATGCTTTTGCATCAAGATGTTTAGGGGATTTAAATGAAAAACAAAAATGCAGGATTCAATAAATTAACGCTTCTAACAATTACACAAACAAAAGATTTTCTAGTCATATCTTTCTTAAAAATTAAATGGAAAAATTCAATTTTTCCGGAGTGGAAATAAACCTCCTCGGGAAAAAAAGGGAAAAAAAACCGTTTTTCTCGACCATTTTCATCTCTAGTAACAACCGAAACCAAAATAAATTTTAGTTCTCAAACCTGGGCTTAGTTAAAAAAAAAAAAAAAAGAAGTGTGGGATCCCATAGTATGAAGTACTTCTTTTCGTTTGTATTCTTGATTAATCTGCAAAACTTAGCATGAAATTAAAAAGAAACGCAGGAGCTGAGCTCCAGTGAGCTCCTACGAAAACTAAGCCCTGGCTCTAACGATTTTGGAGTCTCTTATTGGAATTGAGTTTGACCCTGTGCTCGCGAATTTTAGGGGACCTATAATGAATAAAATATATTTTCTGCATCATTTTCTGAAGTGACATTTAGCAGTTATCTATGCCGTGAAAGATTTATTAAGTATTTAATTTTTTAACTGCTCTTATGTGTTACATACGATTACTAATCCTTTACAGAATTTCTTATTGTTGAATAGCATTGTTCATGTGCGATGTACCGTGATTTTAGAACATTGCAATTTGTATGAATAATAAACAACTGAATAGTTTTAAAAGAAAATTCGAAATAAGTCAACTCATATTGTCAGAAACAAATAATAGAGATAAAAGTTTTTTTCCTTGTGATAAGATTTTTAAAAAAATGATCGACATATTGCATTCTCACTAAATTTAGCGCATTCATTTTCAGCAGAAAAATTCGTGAGAAGCTACTTAGGATTCAAAGCTACAAGTAAATATCCCATAAGCAGGACCTAAAGCAGAATTGCATGCAAATAACGAACAGCTCAGTTACAGCATTAAAGGCTTGATAAGTGCGTGTTTTTGCGCCTTCTGTTATCATTTTGCAAAAATGAAACTGGATTTTTCTGTTGGAAGGAGATAGTCTCTGTGGCCATTTATCCATATTTATGAGGTCCTGTCCCGAGTTTTTTGGAGCTAGTCCTTTGCTCAAGAATGGGGTTAAAATTCAACCGTCTCTTAAAAAAAAAAAAAATTCTTTTTTTTTTGGGCGCGCCGCCCTGCCCCCCACACTTCTTTGTTGGTGCAACCAGCCGCCTGTATCAAGGAATGTGGGTGGAAAAATTATTTCAAACTTCATCTCAAAAGCAGAGGAGATAACGCTCATGCTTCCTGCTATTACGTTCCTGTCTAAATAAATGCCTTCCAGAAAATTATTGCTGTCAAAAGTATTCTTCTTTCTATCAAGAAATATTTGGTTTTATTTTCGGGGCCCTGGCCCGTCATTTAGGGGGAGGAGGATCAATTGCCCCCTGGCTTTGAGAAATCAATATATTTGCATATCAGTGGGCGAGATTTTTGTTGTTTTCGGATGAAATTGCATTGTGTTTGCACCCTTTGACTCTTCCCTCTTGAAAAACTTGAATGATGGGCCTCCATGTATGATTTTTAACTGTTACAATCTAAATAGTTAAATAGCAATTAATACAAGGGCTAGATTTTGTAAAGGGCCGCACAAAAAACTGACGCCTCTTCGGCGGCCTCGGGGACAAAGTTTCCACCTTTTGCCGTAACTTTAAAAGGAATGGAGGGGAATTGTGGGATGTAATTTTTGTTCAGTAGATGGCGACAGTAGTTAACTTCTACAATGAGCCACTGTCACCATCTAGTGTCAAGGAGACACAATGTTTAAAAATTCCAGGTTCAGGGAAAACCATTTCGTTTTGATTTTATGCATACAGCATTTATGTAACCATTATTATTTTCATCAGTGCTAGTGCATTAGTGGCTCCTGCTTCTAACAGTCAGGAGTGTTATGCATGAAATAAAAATTAAAAAAAAGGTTTCCATTTTCGTGAGCTATAGTAACTTATAAATCATAAATATAGCAACAGGGCTAATTGTGGTTTATTTGATAGCATCAGACCAATAAAAATTAGAAAATGTGACCTATCTTTCATTTTTCATTCGATTTCAACAACTGCAAAGCTGGTATGCAGGCTCATCATTCGGGCCATCAGGGGGAGGGTCAAATGACACCTCTAGGGTTTTAGAAACATAATACAATATGTAGTTATACATTTTGAGGGTATTTCGTTGTTTTCCCCTACAAAATGTATTGATTACATGCCCTTTGCATTTGCAGCTCCCTCATTTTAAATTTTCATTCAGGGAGGTAATTGACCCCTATTTCCTACTCCTCCAAATGACGGGCCTGCCTGCTGGAATGTATAGGGCATCGCAAGATTAATAATTTAATTTGTGATGAAAATATGTTAGTTATATTGTGAACACTAATATTCATTGCATTCTCATTCTCTTTTTTTCGCACATTTTAACTAATTTCTTCTTAACCCGTTTTAACATCTGTGGAAAAAAATACGTCAAGAATAAAAATCACCCACAGTTTCGAGCGTCGGTGGTATAACGGTTAGCATAGCTGCCTTCCAAGCAGTTGACCCGGGTTCGACTCCCGGCCGACGCAGATTTTTTTTAAAGATTCTTTTAGAAAATTTATAAAGGAGAAGTTTGCAATGGTATTCTTTGCAGAAAACTCAGTGCGCACAAATTTAACCAAACGCAATTTGTACAAAACTTTTTTCGAACTTACTGTTTTCCGTCTATGTATGTGCTGTTCACTAGGGTGGGGCGAAAAATAAAAAGTTTTTCAGATCAACTTCTAATAGTTGCCAAAAGTTGTCTTTGGTGATAGTTAGCTTTTGTGCAAAATTTTGAGAAAAATCGGTTAATATCTTCAGGGGGAGCTGCGATCGAAAAGTTTTACCATAGCTTTATCATGGATTTTATGGTTAAAATATCAAAAAGAATGCCTTTAGCTAGTCTCTTTGCGTTTTTTTTACTCAAAAGATGTTTTCATGCATTAGAAGCATATGAAATGACTCACAAACATTATTTTATATGATATATTTATATTTCAAAAAAATCACTTTTTTTCACGTTTTTGTTTCTTTTTAAATGCTTGAAATATAAATATATCACATAAAATATTTTTTTGTGAGTTATTTCATATGACTTGAATGCATGAATATATCTTATGAGTAAAAAAATGCAATGAGATTAGCTAACGGCATTGTTTTTCATATTTTAAGCATAAAATCCCGATAAAAGCTATGATAAAACTTTGCGATCGCAGCGCCCCCTGAAGATATTAACCGATTTTTCTCAAATTTTGCACAAAAGCTAACTATCATCAAAGACAGCTTTTGACAACTATTAGAAGTTGATCTGAAAACCTTTTTATTTTTCACCCCACCCTACTGTTCACTATCTAATTAATTTTGCCTTTTATTATTCAGTTGATCATTACGCGTTCTTCATAGAGCAGCTTTTTTTCAATAAACTTATTCAGGATAGCTTTGATTTATAGTTTGTTTTTTTCTGCCCACTCTCATTTAATCAGTTATTTCTACTAATGAGGTAAGACAAAAGGAAAACTCCTAAATTGCCATCAAGTAGTTGTCCAGAAAGCATAAATAGTAGTTATAATAACCATTAAAGTGAGATCTTTGTGTGTTTCAAAGTTTTCCTGCCGTTTGGGGTAACTTTTAAGAACATGTAAAATGTGAAGTAAAATTAACTATTTTAACAAAAGTGCAACTTTGAACCAGTGGTTGGAAAAACTACATTTATTTTGTAGCGAACTATAACTACAACTACTTTGTTATAAATGTAGTCAACTACAACTATTTTTTTAATGTAGCGACTACAAACTACTTTTTAATTGTCGTCTTTACTTCGCTACTTTTAAAAAAATAAATAAAAAGTATACACTGTTTGAGGATTGACCGAAAAAATTCGAAAAGTGGTTTGCATTAATAAATTAACTCATTTGAATATGGAGAAGATCAAGGAATTGTCTTTAAATTTATTTGTTACTTTTCCTTTTCGCTCCTTTTTTTTTTTTGTCCTTTTAAGAAAAAAAATGTCCTATTTAGATTTTTTTAGCCGTAAGAAAGGATTCAAAAGTTGAAAGATTGAAAGAATTCAACCTTTTTTTTTTTTTTTTCATTACTTGCCCGGAAATATTTAGGAACATGAAAATTATTTGAAGGAATATAAAAACTATGATTCCAAATAAACCAATGACATCAAACGGACAGAATAATTTTCGTAAAAATGATGTATCTAAGGGATCAGCTCATATTTTTATGGTTCTTATTTCTCATTGTGTCCGCTGCTGTTCTCGTGCTACATTTGTACCAGTCAGAGTCAATTAAACCTTGTTTTTTTTCCTTCGTTCTCTTTAAAAAAATTATTTTTCATTTATTTGTTTATTTTTTTAATTTAAAAGTAGTTTCCAGAAATCGCTACCAATTTTTTTTTTTTTTTTTTTTTTGTATCGCACTACTCACTACTCTACTTTTTTTTTTTTTAAGTAGTGCGCTACACTACAAACTAACTACAGTTTCGCTACTTGTAGCGCGCTACTTCCGACCACTGCTTTGAACCACAAGATTTATAATTCTCTAAATGTTTTAAATCGACCTCTTTTCGATTCATATCACAAAAGAAATTTAATCTGTTGTAATGAATACAATAACAAATGAATAATAATAATATGAATAAAAATTAAAATATTGCACTTCTACGCAGCTATCAATTATTTTGATTAATATAACAGTGAAATGAAAAATGCAGTCAGTCGACTTGATTTGCATTTTCATCAAACGTGGTTACTTGCTTTGATATGCTGACTGAAGTTATTCTGTTTAACCCATTAATATCTGACATTTTTTTTTAAAGATATTTTGTATACTGGCAGCAAATAGTGTTTAATGGACAGGTAAAATGATTAAAATATATCATGTAAAAAAAAGTTTTTTTTACATGATATTTTTAAAAGGAAAGAAAAATCGTCCCTCAAAAGTTACGATAGACACCAGAGGGTGCATACTATTTTTACTAAAATTTTTTTTGCCTACGATATACTATTTAAAAATTATTTCTTTTATTTTATGAAAAGAAATAAAAGCAGCAATTAATATAAACTGGGAAGCTGGGAATAATTTTAAAAACTTTTTGTTCTTGAGATTGTGAACGATGTCATTCTTGATAAAGATCATATAAAAACTGCTACGGAACACAATTTACAATGGTTATGTGCTGCAATCTCTTAATAACGAATTAAAACAATACCAAGGTATTAATTGAACACTATATTTTGTTTGAAATGTTCATTTTTGGGGACTTCAGACCCATTTTTTGGACCGTCCCTAAAAAGGGACGCTAGGCATTAATGGGTTAAGATATTTCTTGATTCAAAATGTACTTGTACGTATCCCCTCTCTCTATTAATTGAAAGGGCTTGGTAGATGAAGGGTTTAAGTGACAAAACAAAAATTGCGAGTAAATAATGTTCAAACTTTTATTGTTGCAGCTTTTTTATTCTCCGATTTTGTCGTTAGTGTGCGTATGAAATTGGTCTAATGATATCTACTTTTTGATGTATCAAGTTTTATTTGCTTACATGCATCCATTGCTTACCATTGTCTAGAGTGTACATTTTTTAAAATGTAACGTAGCCCCTTCATCCTCCAAGCCCTTCAGTTCTCATTTAAAGCATTATAATTTTTACCATAAGAATAAATGCTCTAAATGTTTTAAAACGACCTCCTTTTCTTCATGTCATCACTCAAAATTTTGATCTGTAGTAATGCATATAATAACAAATGAACAGTAATACCATGAATAAAAAGAAGTTAATATACTACAATTCTCCGCAGCTATCAATTATATTGATGAATATAACAGTAAAACGATAAATGCAGTCAATCGACTTGATTTTCGTTTTCATCAAGCGTTGGTTTGATATGCTGAGTGAAATTATTCTGTATAAAATATTTCATGATTAAAAACGTATCAGTATCGTGTAAATTCTCACTTATATCATTATAATTTTGTTTTCAAAGTTACCGTGTTTGGGCGCTGTTTATTATGCGAATTTGCATAAGTCAAGAGTGACATTTTTTTTTTTTTGCGAAAAGCACAATCACTCTTAGTCGAGGAAGATAAGAGGGAAAACGACTATGCATATTTAACAATTTATTGAAATCTATAAAACCTAAATAATAAACTCTTCATATATAAATAAATAAAGCATAAAACGAAAACGAAATTTTTTTTTTCCAAAAACTAATTTAACGAAAACTTCTGCGGGGAAAAAAACTCACAAAAAGAACAAAATACAAAAAAAAAAAAAAAAATAAAAAAAAAAGGATGACAATCTTGAATGATTTTCAAGACATTTAAGAATCAAAAATAATAAAATATATTTTTTAAAAATCGCAAAAAAGCCTTTGCTTCTTGATCTTATTTCCATCGTAAAATGTAGGATAATCCTTCTGTTAATGAGACAAATCTGAAATAGAAAAGGGTAAAATAAGTAATGTTTCGTAAGTAATGTGTTTTATATAAATACGAGAAAAAAACAGAAAAAGAAAAAATATTGCATCAAGATAAATAAAACATGACTAAGAGGTTCTAGTACAATCGATTTTATTCGATTAGATCGAATTCAGTCTCCTAATAGCACAGCGAGAAAGAGATCCTTTTCTGTGACGAGAAAATTTCTCGCCGTGTTCAAACAAGGACGCTCATATGCGAAATTTTAGGGGGGGTGGCTCAGATATTTTCCAAATGATTTTCACAGATATTTTTTCTTCGGAAAGCAATTTTAGTGCAGAGAAGAGTTATTAAGATTTGATTTTATTTCATAACTTATTCATTAATGGTTGATGAAGAAATATTTTGATATGTTTTCGAAAAAATAGTACTAAAAGTAATGAAGGGGAGGGGGGGGGGGCTTGAGCTCCCACTTGCCGCCCATTATGAGCGCTCATGGCCATACTATTGGCAGTGTTGGGCAAATTTTATTTGCATGGACAATTTAAGATTAACAATTGATTAATTAGGAAACGTAACCACAATAACTAACAATTGATCAATAGTAATTGTGGAAAATTACAATTAACAATTTATTCATTGTTAACTTCAGTAGTAACAGTTAACAATTAACTTTAGTTTACTACAGTTATCAATTAATTAATTTTGTTTATTGTAGTTAATTACAATTGACAATTGTCCATTGCTCTGTGAATTTTAATTAAAACGAACTCTTAAAAAAAAATACTGGTTTTGTATGATATACTGTACAGGCGACGGGTCTACCTGGGACGTGAACGGTCTCATATTGCTATCTAACTATTTAAATACACATGTTAGCAACAAATAAAAGATCAACGCAAATAAACACAAAAGTGTGCTTATTGTGTATTGTACACACGTGTCTATATACTTGCCATACAAATGCGAAGTCGAATAATACTTTGGTCTCTACCCTGTGCCCTGCGCTGTAAAAAATTGATGCGCTGTACCTTAAGTTAATTGTTAGTTTTAATTGTTTTACAAAACAGTTTAAAATAATAAATTGTAATTGTTTTAGAAGGGAGAAATGATAGCATGCAATAATTCAATTAAATTAGTTGCAAGGTGCAACTAATAGTTTAATTACGATTAATTTAATTACGGTTAATTTAATTACAATTAATTTAATTACAATTAATTTAATTACAATTAATTTATTACAATTAATTTAATTACAATTAATTTATTACAATTAATTTAATTACAATTAATTTAATTGCAATTACTTTTTTAATCGATTAACAAGGTAATTGAAAAAAATAATTGATTAATGCGCAGGCTATAAGTAGATATAAGATCCAATTGAACACTATGGATTGTGCTGAAGATGAATATGTCTCATAGATTATTTTTATCCACTATATTTACGTGGAAACGGTTTTGACACAAACTTTTCTAAAGAAAAAGATGAAGTTTTCATAAAATTTACGTTAGATTATTTTCATTTTTTTGTTCTTCAGAAATGTTTAATGTTAAATTGGTAAAGTAAATGTTTACAAATGAAAGAAAAATTTACTTTTTAATTTCGCAGGTTTTGCCTCGAGGACGTAAGCTGGATCTGTCGAGGGCCACTACCACTCACTGGAGCAATTTCAAGGGGACAAATGTCCACATTTACTGGAACAAGAAAGTTATTTCTAAGCGATTTACGTTACAGGCTGATTAAAAAAATAATGTTTTCCGAAAATTTTTTGCTCGTTTCCAAAATGGATGGGTGATTTATTGTTTATTGGAAAATCACAGCTAGAGCATACCTTTTGTGGCAAAAGTTAGAGCAATTGGTCTCTTATTTTTCGAGAAAGTTATAAAAATGAATTTTATTTGAGAGATCAACTTGTAGTTACACATACACGCACACACACATATATATAGATATATAAACTAAAAAAACTGTGAAAGGTTATCATTGTTATTGCGTGTAACGTTGCGCTACTTCTGCAATAAGTCATACTGGTTTTAAGAAAACTCCAATTATTGAAGGAAATTTTCACGATGACTTATTCGAAGTTCCACGTTAAGTCCAAACGTCATTGAAAAACTGAGGTAGAATTCAAAGCGCATGTTCAATAGGGTGTATCACGAAATTTTTTTTTGGAAATTCAAAATTTCAACTTGATAAAAAGTTGTCACTATATTCACATGGTTATCAAAATATTTATTTTGAAATTGAAAAATATTTAGGTCTGCCGGGATTACCTTGAAGTTTTAAGTTTTTTAGTAAAAACGATGATTTTTTTTAATGTGTAAATTGTGTAATGCAACATAATTATTTGAATGGAAAAATGGACTAATCTCGCTATTGCAAAGCGCTGTACTTCAATGTTTGTACAATTAATACAATAAAAATTATTCTGTAAGATGGGTAAATATTCTAAAAATATGACTAGCGAAAATGTGAGGTTTTTCATAACTATTTCTGGAAACCTAAAAGTTAAACTTTAGCTCCAATGCATATTTTATTGATAGATTACTCATTAAGTAGTCCTTTTTTGCACTTAAACAATTATTTTTTGTTTACACATAATTCATACATTTTTTTAAAAAATCATCGTTTACTAAAAAACGTGAAACTTCAAGGTAATCTCGGCAAACCTAAATGTTATCCAATTTCATTTTTTTTTTTTTTGTGAACTGTGTGAATATAGTGACAACTTTTTATCAAGTAAAATTTTGAATTGCCAAAAATTTTTTTTCGTGATACACCCTACAGCATTCTACCTAATCAGTGAGGTTATCAACCTTATTACGATTTAAGTGCGTCTCTCTCCAGAAACATTCACGCAATTAATTTTTATACTCGAACTCAAAGAGTAAATTTATGGGTAAATACGTACTCTTCTCATAATGGAAAATTCATTTTCAAAACACGGTATTCTGGGATTGCACATGAAACACACAAACTCAAAAAACGAAAATCCGCAAATGAGTGTTTCATGTGCAACCCCCTTCCCCCCCAGTTTATTCTATAAAAAGTTCCCACAATCCAACGGAAGTTGGTGAAAATTTTAATTTACAGATTTCCTTGAAAACCTGTATTCTTCAACAACATTTTTAATTACTCAAAACAAACTTTAATAATCTTGGACCACATTTCATTAAATCCTTATATATTAAACTCACCATATTTAGCCGCTCTCTTCCTGTGCTTGAACGGCTTTTGCTTCAATGGTAGATCTTTCAAGCGCGTGTTAGGATTCATTTCAAATAACTCAAACAAAGGACACATTGGTACAGTCTTTTCACGCTTATTTTTCTTCTCTTTTTTCAAATTTCTCTGAAACGAAAACTTAAATGTTTTAGTACAGAGCTTGAAAATTAGTACTGAACCAAATAAATGGATTAGGACTGATTAACGAGAGGGTACCTGAGGCACCGTCTTTTCACCCCAAGGTGAAAAACTGCACCCGTTCGGCGCATTTGGTTCTAACAGAGTAGCGTGATAGTATAGACAAGGAAGATCAAATTGTGGAACAAATTTGTTGAAAACTCATGGGCTGTGCTGGCTTTGATTTTTACACCTCAAATATCAGGTACAAATAAAGTAGTCATACTTACAGAAATATCGCGCTTTCGATTTTCTTTAGATTCATTACTTGGAACACCCCTGGTTTTGAGTGATGGATGAACTGATTCATGTTCTTCATCAACGAGGAAGGAAAGTATTTGGGTTGAACGTTTGTCTCTGAGATTATTTGAAATTTGAATATTTCTTAATGCTTCATCTTGAGATGAAAAAAGTTGTTTTTGCAAAATATTCATTTCCTTTAAATTCAGTTCTTCGGGAAGATTTGACGATTTACTTCCTGAAAGAATTTAAAACTTTAGGGAGGGAGATCTATCAAAAGGAAATATTTTAAGCTTAATAACGGTGAGAGTTACAAAGAGAAAATTTGAAGAAGAATGTTTTTTTTTCCCTCCGTGAAACGTAGGGGTTTGCCGAAAACAAAAACAAATTTCAATTCAAAACTCCAGTCAAACTTTTCAATAAGGAGCACACTGTTTAAGTCTTGATAAGCTAATTTTGATTTTTTACAATTTTTAATTTCATAATTATTTGCCGAATCTAAATACAAATACTTTTATTTGAAACTATGATTTTTTACACAACATATAATTCTTAAAATTTTATTTAACTTATTTCAATTAAATTTTTTGAAACAAAAACAGAATGTGTTTAGTACCGAGGTTAGAGATGTAAAATTTCCGGAAATTTTGAAGTGATGGAAAAAAACAGTTTTTTTCCTGTTTTTTTCCGGAAAAATTGGAAAAAAATGAAAGTGACTTTTTTACAATTAAAAAGAGCGTTTTTTAATAGTTTTGCTTTTCTTGGACCATTTAAAAGTTTAATCATTAAAAATATATGCATTCAACACATATTGTTTTTCCTGATGGTAGAAATACGCATAATTAGGTAGGTTTTAATAGGAAAAAAATAGCCTTTCTGTTTTATGACTCAAAGCTTTCTTGATCAAACCCCACAAATGAATCATATCGTCATTTCACTGTTAATATTGGATAAAGTGTGTCTAACCCTTACAATTAAATTTTCTATTTTAGACTGCCTTCAAACTTAAAATAATAATTAGATACTTTCAAACATCAATAATGGTGTTTGAAAGAAAAATCAGAATGATTTTTCTCCCTTGCAATATAACCTCACTATCTAAAAATGAAAACTATTGAGTTCTGGTTTTTCCCCACCCAATCTAAATCCAAATAAAAATTAATCGACTTTTTTTTAAACCTTTCTAATAGAAAACTATAAACTGCGTAATGGTTTCTAAACCTGAACAAAATTTAAACTGGAGTTTCAACTTACTGCACTGCCTTGCTAAGCACAATAGTGGTATCCCAACTTTTCAACAAAATCAGAGTTATTAACCAGAGGCTGCTCTCTGTTTCGTATGTGTTATTAATAAAATGTTTTGTAGTCATTTGTGATTGGAACCTTTTTTTTAATCTGCTGAATAAAAAGTCATCACAACAAAATATATGGAGGCGCAGCTCTTTAAAATGTAATATCTCAGTTTGAGCTCAATTGCAGATTCTACAATGTGCTTAGCAAGCACGGCAATATACATTTAGTTCGCATAGTCAGCGGAAACCTCGTTCTGTGGCTGAAGTTATGCTTATTCATTTCATGAAGAAGTAAAATTAGTTCTTCACTAAAAGGACGTTGGTTTTGTTAAAGAAGTTTCTGTGTAGAGTTGTTGTGTTGAGAGAGTTTTAATAGTTGATAGCGTTGAATTCTGCTTGGAATTTGCAATAAAGGCAGGTGTACTTACTTTAATATAGTTTTTATTTTATTATTTAGTTATTTATTTTATATTTTGTGCTACTTTAAATACACAGAACGCTAATAATTATTATCTTAGTACGATTTGAACTCTGAATTGTTAGACATATAAAAATCTTTGAAAGATATGTAAACTACTTAAATTAAGTTATTAAAGTTTTCGTAAATATGCTGTCATAATGTTAGTAATTATTGCATATTAATATAAAATTTTAGAAAATATCTAAATACCAAAAGGAAATTAATAATTTTTAATAGAAAATTGATAAATCTATGATATAAAATTGAATATGTATGTGACAGTTTATTTTATACATACACAAAGTAGAGGAAGTACATAAAGAAAATCAGTTAAAAAGTGAGGTAATGGATTTTGTATGAAAAAATTCATATTAATAAATGAAAATTTTTGTGCATAAGCACTTATCAATAATGAAATAATTTTACCTTTCAGTGGCGATATGTAATTTTTCATAAGAAATAATTTATGTACTTTTAATATCAAAAATACACTAATAATAGGCCAATTATAAAATCTGTTGTGTTTACAACAGTTGGAATTTAATCAAAATTATTTTTTTACCTACTTGAGCAGTGGTTCAATTATTACAAAATATTAAAATGTGTTTTTAACATAAATTTCTGTACTTATTTACTATTGCTTTAACAGTTTCAATTAAAAATTGTGCTGTCCTAGAGTAGAGAACGTAATGTTTATAAAATGGCCAATATTCAAGTAATTCCTTAAAAACTGGATAAATTTTATTTATCTTTTTTTCTGCTTTCCAAGCTGAAAATTATCGGGGAGTATGACCAGAAATTGAACATTTGAACACAATTTCAGTATCCAAATTTCATAATTATCCTAAAAAACTAGTATTTTGTACACGATTAAGAAAAAAATGCTCTTTGATACCTGCAATGTAATTAAATAAGGAAAAAAAAAAACGAAAATAATGGCTATATGCTTTTGCATCAAGATGTTTAGGGGATTTAAATGAAAAACAAAAATGCAGGACTCAATAAATTAAAGCTTCTAACAATTATACAAACTAAAGATTTTCTAGTCCTTTCTTTCTTAAAAATTAAATGAAAAAATTCAATTTCGGAATGGAAATAAACCTCCTCGGAAAAAAACGGAAAAAACCGGTTTTTTTCCGAAATTTTCCGGTTTTTTTCCGACCATTTTCATCTCTAACCAAGGTACACCACCGGTAGTGTACCTTGGATCTTGGGATGGTGTACCTTGAACCCCCAAAGCAGAATACTGCTAAATTTGGAACGTACGTCGCAGAACAGATATCTGAACTGCAGAACAATTCT